>JASDQU010439519.1:30794-47225 GCA_032191745.1 Picea mariana
TTGGAGAAGCGGTCTTAGGTAAACTGCTTTTCGCCCCAATGTACCTCTAGAGGCGCCACACGTCCTCAAACAAAACCATGGCAGTTTTCCCCAGCCCGCCTTTGTGAAATTATCTTTCGCGTTGCTTCATTCCCCGATATGCGCCTCAGCCATTGATCTGTGCAACTTTCAAATCGACGGTCTGCATAATTCTTCCTTTTACGCCTCCACTATATTTTTCCTCATACCTCCATATAAGACTTCATCCTCCAAATGATTGCACTTCCATAGCGATGTGGATCTTCGCTAAAACTATGAAACTCGGATCCTGATCTAAAAATTGTTATGATTATAACATAGGCTCCAACTAGGGATGTTATCCTCCCTGCAAGGTAGAAAAGAACTGAATACCAAGTTCCTACCCATTGGGCTATGGTCTATTAACGTGATCTTAATCCATTGATCTTTATTTGAAAAAAACTTAAAATCTATGCATCATAGCTCAGGGCCTTCACCTCAGGCTTCAACTATGTTTCTTTTATTCCAACTTTCATGTGCAAAGAAAAACACAAAACAACTATATACAATGAATGGCGCGCTGATGATTTTTTTAAACAATGTAATGTTTGAGGAACCTACCATTCACAGGCCCTCCTCCAACGAGTTCTCCATTACTTTCCTGTAACAAATAGGAGTTGCTCCCACAGTAAGATGCTATTTTGAAGGAACCCAGCCATAGGTTATCAAATTTCCCATGTTTTCCCTTATCTTCATTTATGGAATCCCATTTTAGTACCCAGTGTCCTAGTTCGAAGTCATCCACCTTGGTATGTCTGTCAAAAGCCTCTTTGATATTGTATTTTCATAGCTAGGCGTTATGAAAGGCCTTTTCTTTGGTTTGTTGTACACTAATGAGCTCATCCTCTCTTCTCCTACCAGTGTTTGTTTCCGTTTCTTGATCCTATAACAACTTCAATACCAGCAATCCTAATACAGTAGAAAAATTTCTTCAGAGCCATAAACAATTTGGAAAGGGCATGTGGCAATGGATCTCTTTGGGGATATTCTGTCAGCCCATAGTGCATGGATGAACTTTTTGTGCCATGGATTTTTTATTCTCTTGTAGTAGTTTTTTGATGATTCTAACCAAGATTTTATTCGAAGACTCATCCAACCCATTCCCTTGAGGGTAGTATGATGTGGAATGAGCAACGGTGATGTTGTAATCACTAAAAAAATTATCCAATTTCTTAGACTTGAAAGTTGTTGCATTGTCTATTATAATTTTGATCGGGCATCTGAATCTGGACAGAATATTATCTTCTAGGAATCGAATGATGACATCATCTGTAGCCTGTCTCGGGGGAACTGCCTCAATCCACTTAGTGAAATAATCGATCGTTGTTGGGATCCATTTGTGTTGGGAAGAATATTGTGGATGGATATCCCCTATGAAATCAAGGCCCCAAAATTTGAAAGGAGCTTCCACTGAAATGGGTTTCAAAGGTAGAGCCTGCAATTTTCCTTTCCCATCAAAAATTTGACATTCACGACACTTTTAAACTTCTTTATAAACATTGGGAAATATGCTAGGCCAATAAAATCCACCCCTTAGAATTTTATGCACAGTTGTCTTCCAATAATTATGACCTCCACAGTCACCTTTGTGGAATT
Organism: Picea mariana; assembly: GCA_032191745.1. Classification (NCBI taxonomy): domain Eukaryota; kingdom Viridiplantae; phylum Streptophyta; class Pinopsida; order Pinales; family Pinaceae; genus Picea; species Picea mariana. The sequence goes on from JASDQU010439519.1 coordinate 32,448, forward strand.
CTCTGATATTTTTCTCTTCTTCTTCCTCTATTAAACAACTCAATAAAATCCCCCCTAGATCTTTCCAATATAGTGATTCATTTACTATAAAAAAAAGTTCTTCTTTAAATTTAAAGAACCTGAACTTTGTCTTAATAAATTTAGGAGGAGCCTTCAAATTCTTCAGCACAAAGATGATATCAGCATACCACGCAAGGTCAAGAAATTTCTGGGGTATTGGTGGAGTCACCCTTTCTTCTTTTGCATCTTATGACAGGTCTACTGTGAAATTTATCCCTAAAAGTTCACAATTTGTCTGTGCCATCAACCTTGCTAGCTCTTTCCCTTTTATCAACTTCGTGGGCTTGATTTCAGGATCATATTCTAATAGCACCGCAATCCATTTTCCCCTCTTCCCTTCAGGATCGAGCTGTATCAATATGTCTTTCACTAATCTACTAGGAACATAAGCAATGGTATGTGAATGTAGGATGTAAACCCTAAATTCTTTCAATGCCTTGACTAAAGCATACGCTTGCTTCTCCATTATGTCATATTTCAAAGGGGTGTCTCTTAATGTATTACTGTAGTATGCTATCGGTTTCTCAAAACCCTAGTCATATTTATGGAGTAGCACACCTGCAATTGTGTGTTCTGAGGTGAAAGAGAATATTATGAAATCTTTCTCAAAATTGGGACTAGCCCGTATAGGATCCTTTGTCAATGCTACTTTGATGTCTTCAAAATATTTTCTATCCTCGAGGATCCACTTGATTTCATTTCCCTTCTTTAGCATATTGGTAATATGTTTTATGATTTCAACCAAATTAGGGATGAATCTCCTTAGGAAGTTCACTTTGCCTAGGAAAGATTGTACCTCCTTTTTGCTTCTGGGTATGCCAATTTTCAATATCCCTTCAACTTTGTTGGGGTCTACCTTTATCCCTTCTTTCGAAATGATGTGACTGAGCAATTTTCCTTCTTCCATGGAGAAATTTGACTTTTTAGGATTCAGAGAGATCCCGAACTTTTTGCATTTTTGAAACGCTTTTCTAAGATGTTTTAGATGTTCTTCATATGAGGCAGAATACACAGTGATGTCAACCAGGTAAATAACAATGAATTTATCCTTTTCATCAGCAAAAGCTATATCCATAGCTCTTTGAAATGTTTCCCCTACATTCATAATCCCAAACAACATCTTGGCATACATAAACGTTCCCCATGGTGTGGTAAATGTCATCTTTTCCTAGTCATCAGGGTGCACCATAATATGATTATACCCAGAGAAACCATCTAGCATTGACATCCTTTGAGAGCCCGCTACCTTCTGTAAAATGTGATCCATTTTAGGCAGTGGATAATGGTCCTTTAGAGACACCTTATTTAGATTCTTGAAGTCTACACACAAACTAATTTCTCCACTCTTTTTTCTAACTGGAACCAGGTTGGCCACCCATTTGGAAAACTTCAGGGACACTATGATTTTTGCTTCAAACAATTTATTTACTTCTTTCTCTATCAATGGTAACAACAGAGGGTTTATTCTTCTTAATTTTAGTTTGAATGGCTTGTGATCTTCTTTGATTGGGATAACATGATGGATTATACTGGTATCATAAACTCTCATCTCATCATAGCTCCAAGGAAATACATCAGGGAATTCTTTCATCAATTTTACATACCTCTCTTTGACTTCAGGACTGAGCTTCTTGGATATCTTAACGATCTTTGGATCTTCTAGAGTTTCGATATTGCAATCTTCCACATCCCCTTCATTTACTGTAATCTTTGGACTTCTGGCCATGTCATTATTATCAAAGAGTTTCTCTAATGGTACTAGGCCTTTAGGAATGATGTTTCTTTTCAACTGTACAATATATCTGCCAACAATCTGGTTGTCAAAATATCCTTCCTTTGTGAAATCAGCTGCATCCACCTCATCATTGCAGTATTCATCATCAATGTTTAAGTTCTCAAATTAGTCCTCCATTTTTAGGAATCTTTCTATCTGTTTTTCATTCTTGAAGATTTGTCAGTGCTTCATATTGTCCTGTACTGCTGGCTTGTACTTGACTTAAACCTTGTAGATTTTTTCAGGGAAAATTAGGACTTTCAACACTGCTGTTGAAGCTGCTAAAGCATTAACAACCTAATTTTGTTCTCTTCATATTGGTGAAAGATTACATTATGAGAATTTCTCAAGGAGGTCTAGTACCAGGTTTCTGTAAGCCGTCATTTTGGGTTGTTTTGCTTGGTAGGTGCCTTTGATTTGATTTATGATAAGATCTGAGTCTCCAAGAACAAAAATCCTTTTGGCATCTAATTCTTCCAAAACTTTCAACCACACTATTAACGCTTCGTACTCGGCCATATTATTGGTGCATTCGAAAACAAGCTTGTAAGAACATAATTTTGAGTCTTCGTTGGGATGATAGATCCATACGCCAGCTCCAACTTCTTCTCTGCATGCAGCTCCATCAAAATTCATTTTCCATATCTGATCCTTTGCATCACCTTACTACTTTGAAAGTTCTTAGTCTTCTAGTTAAGCTCATTTTTGTCAGCTATTATGATATTTGTTTCCTCTTCTTTGGAGCACAGGTCGTTGAAGAAAATAGATGACCCCAATTCAGTTTCTACCATATAAATAGGATGATTTCTAGGCTGTGATTTATTGATGACCATATATTTAAGAAGAACCTCTCTGTACAATCTTTTGCCTTGACCAAAGACAAGAATATTAGTATATGACATGTTCATCTGGAGGGTTCCTTTTAGTTTTGCAGCCCATGACCTGGACAACAACATACCAAATTTTGGAGGGATATCAATGACTATTACGTCCATCACCATATTCTTAGCTGGGATTTGTGCTAAAGAAACCACCATATCTTTGATCATGCCAAGGCATTTCACCTTTCTTGAATTGAAGGAGAACAGGTCCTTATAAGGTCTTGTGACATCTAGACCTAATTGGTCCATTACCACTTTGGGCATCAGGTTGTGAGATGCCCCAGAATCCAGCATAGCATTGTGTAGAATCATGTCATGGATTTTTAAGCTCACATAAAAAAGAGGAACTTCTTCATTTTCGCTGCTTTCTTCTACTCTTGGCCCAAATAGGATGTTTGGGTGATCATCTTGTATGTTTAGGGTATCAGAGGTTTGTCCCATCTTAAGCATCTTTATGATATGACTTGTGTATTCGCTATTCTTGATCAATTCATTAAATGGTACTGAAATCTTTATTTTAGCCATCTCACTTTCGAAATCAAAAGAGGATGGGGTTTTCTCTACCTCTTTGCTGACCATTTATTTTATTGTCAATAATTTCTTCTGAGGTTCTTCCTTCTGCTTCCCCTTTTCCACGACATCCTTTGTAGCTGAATATTTTGCAACAGAATCCTTTGCAGCTGAATCCTTTGCAGTAGAATCTCTTTTGGGCTGACTTGAAGAAGGTATGTTATTCTGAGCTTCTTTGTTGGGATTCCCCTTTGGAGGGTTTGGAGGTACCTTTTGATTTCAAAGGTTATATTGCCTTTGGAATTGCATGATAGTTTTTTTCAATCCAGTCTCATAATTTTCCCTTTCTATTGATACCCTCTCTTCTTCATCTTGCAAGAATATCTCACTTGCATCCATGAAGTGGTCATGCTCTTCTTTGGTCAAAAATACCTCTATTTCTTTATCATGATAGCAGTTCATGTTGTCTTCAAAATATCCATCATAATCTTCAGTCACATAATTATTTTGGAAAGCTGATTTGTTGTTCCCTCTGATTTCCTTGGTTTCCTTGATTTGCCTGATTTTCTTGATCTGCTTGATTTTCTTGATTCCCTTGATTTATTGGCTCTCTTTGTCTAATCTATCGAATAGATAGTCTTCTCGGATTTCTATGTGGACCATCATCCTGTTCTCTGGGGTTAGGCCTATTTCCTAGATCCATTCTTTCCATCATCCACTCCATATTCCTCATCATTGCTTCGAATCTTTCCTCTCATGTTTGTGATGTTGAAGGTTGTGCTTTATCCTAAGTTTTGTTTGTGTCCCTGCCAGAATTATTTTTCATCTTACCTGAAGCCATCAGGTTCACTTCTACCTCTATGGCATCGGTCGTCATATCATCCAATGTGGCAGATATTTGTTTTCTTAATAATAAATCAAAGTCACCTTCAAAAGAATAAACATAATTGAGCTAAGAAGCCTTGGGGGGTGGGGGGTTTACTTCATCAGGAATCGCATTATATACCTTCATGAATCTAGTTGAAAACTCTTGCACCGTTTCATCAGGTGATCTCTTCATATTGTTGTATTGGGTCAACAACTAAAGGGGATTTTTCTTATCTCCCCATTTTGCAAGGAAGTTGGTCTCAAAGGCATCGAAATCTGCGATACTCGCTAGTGGAAGGGCTCTGAACCCCTTCCTCACATCTCCTACAAGACTTTATGTAAACAACCTCATCTTCACATCTTCAAATTTCACTTCTTCCAAGTCTATGAAATCATTAAACTAGTATAGATGCTTTGGGGCTGATATGTTACCTTCAACATCATACAGTTTGATTCTTAGATTGTAATCTTGAGGCAAGTCACGTAGTTGAGTAGGTAGTATGAGGGGAGAAAATGTGCCTGCCATAGTTGCTTTGAGGGGTTGGGGTGGCTGTTGATTTCGAGTAGGGGTCACTATAGGCTTGGTAGATGCGGCTAAAATCAAATCTTGGAATATCTTTTCGTCAAATATGGTCTCGTTTAAGCAATACTCAGACTTGGTTCTAAAAAGGACCTGCCCAAATTTTACATCAAATTCAAGGTCTTCAAGGCTAGTCACTCTATCCTTGGGCAAGGTTAGATATCGGTATAGACGCAACACTGGGGTTACAGGTCATTATTTTCTTCTATGTACAAGCTTTTCAGGTTCAGACACTGGGATTGCAGCTTCTGGCTCTGGGTTGCTCCTGGTGTGGATTTTCTTAGGAGCCAGGATTTATATCTCACATGGTGTGGTGCAACTGGTCTCTAAGTAACGGAGTCACCAGGGTAAAAATAATCTCATTCAATAAGGTATTTGATCCACTGTCACCCTTAGGGATCAAACTAAACCTTTAAGTAGTTTTCCCAGGGAATATTTTTCAATTTCGTCCCCGACAAGGATGCCAGAATGTTAGCACTCTATAAATTTTGTATAGTTGATAGAAAAATGACAGAGGTAACTGCTTCAACCTACTTTAGAGCTAAAGAACTAGCCTGATCAACTCAGAGAGGGATCTCTCGTGTCAATTGATATTTCTTTGGGACTTGCTAGCTAGGTTTTGTTTGTTTGAGGTTTTTTAATAAAGTTGTTGGAAATGAAGGGGAGGAACACACAAGGCTATGGAGTCAAAACTTTGAAAATGGATGAAAACAATGGTCAACTAGTAGAAATCTCCAGAGGATAAAGGCTAAATGAGGTGATGAATCTGAGTTATATATGCATTTAAGTAGAGTGTGGGAAGATAGGGAAAACAAATAATTGCATCAGAGCATTACCGAAATGAATTCTGAATTGGTTAAGAAGAAATTTACACAGTTTAAATTGATTAAGCCAAGAGCATCACAAGATGAATTCTGATCTTTTAACTATCCAATTTAAATACTAGAAAATGTAAATGGAATAAAAGATTACAAGAAATACATACAATGAAAGAGACAAAACTCATACCATCACCATTAGAATATTTTCACAGAGACTTCAAAAGCTTTTGCATATATATTCAATTCAGCTTCAAAAAGTTACAATAGAGTTCGCAGTAACCAAAAGGTGGCCTTGCACTTCTGCCAACATTAATTCATTAAAATATCCGAGCATTTATACAATTCGAGTACAATGGCTGAAACTGAAGAGGTTCAGTTTCTAAAACAATTTTGTCTGATAGTTTCAGTATATGAACTGATTTACAATGATTAACAAAAAATGTTTCAAAATTAGGGACTATTTTTATGACTGTTCGGCTTCCTCTGCGCCATCTGTCTCACTCTGATCTTCTGTTGAATCTGCAAACTTGATGACACCTGGAGATCATTTACTGGTTTCGAGGAGATTGCATTTTGTCTTAACTAGCCGCATGATCTCCTTCCGTTGTGAATCGGAGTGAATTTCGTAATCCATCATCTCTTTGATCCAAATATCTAGATCAATGCACGTGGCGTAAGGCATAGTCGGCAAGCCGACCTTTATTGTTTTAAATTTATTTAAAATTTCAAAATATGTATCCAAATATTCTACCAGACTTGGGCCTTTCAAAGTTTCCTTTATAGCTTCCAATTTGGAATGGTCCATCTTGCACTAAATGATGAGAGAATTGTAGTCTTCTTGATTATATAATGAACCTTTTCCATCCTAAAATGGTCGGAGGTCCTTGATGAACAATTGTTCAAATGTATCTTTAAAATCCTGTATGTTGTGCTCCATTTGTATAGCTTTGTTATGGACCGATTTGAGCAAGTTGTGTTTTGCGATGATTCTCTGGGCCCAAATGATCAGTGTAGTTCTAGCCTTTACCCCAATAGTTTGAAGATTAGCAGTGGGCACAGAATTTAGTAAATCAATAGCATTTTGGGCCCATTCTGAGGGATTCTTGGCTAATACTTCATTAACAACAGTACACCTGCTATGGGCTATGGCAACCACGTTGTCTTTGTCCTTTGTAAAGTTTAGATAAACCTTGAATTTAGTAGCCTCTGCAGCAATAGCATCCCAGATCACATTTTTATCTCCTTGGAAAAATGTTTTACCATTTAACCTTGTTTTCAGCTTGCTTACCCTCCCTTGCAAATCTTGATTTTCTCTTTGGAGTGGAGCCATCTTCAGATCCTTCACTTTTATCTCTTGTTTCAACCTTTCTATAACCTCTTTGAGGCCCTTGATTTCCCATGTTTTTAAGCTTACCTGGGACAGAGCTTGAACCAACTCGTCGGTGCTTGATCCAGCCTCTATATTGGTAGGTATGATGGCAGCTATATCTAATGTTGCTACCTGTGCTTGTGACCAATTCTCTTTCTTTTTTTCTAACTCCAACGCTTTAGCTTTGTAATTTTGTTCTTCTTGTCTGAATGTTTCCTTCTCATGTTCCAAAGCAGCTAGCTCTGTTATCTGTGGATGATCTGTAGGGGACATTTTCATCTTTTTCTTTAGGCTTTGGATCATCTTATCTTTCTCATCTAGAAAATCCTTTATCCCTTGAGGGCCTTTAGATTATAACCTTTTGACATGCATCAACCAGGCTTTGTTGGATGCCTTCTCATGTTTCGATTGTCAATCTAATTTGAGTGCATGTGTTGTCAGTCTTGAAAATTTCAGACTTAAACTTAGGTAGTCTAAATACAACATGTCACTAGCATTCCTATGAAACTTTACTTTGTCTGGGGCACCAATATTTTCATAGTGCATCTTGATTTCAGACACTTCATCATAATATGTTATTGCTATATTAAACTTCTTTCTTTTTACATCTCTGACTGAAAACAAGGATGTTTTGTGATGGGAGATATTCTCTACTTTGGGCAACAGGTCTATTATCTCACTGTTGTCCATCCTTCCATTTACAACATATTGGTTCATCAAGTCTTATTTGGACTGATATACTGCCCCGGGTGTCCTGCTAAATATGTGTTTCTTGCTACTGAAAACCCTTGTGTTGCTTTCACTTTGTGGCATTCTTCTTATACCTTCTTCTTCATTCTTGGTTGCACCTTCCACCATCTCCATGCTCATTTCCCCTTTGGGCTCTTCCTCTTCCATGTCAACTACTTGAGAAGGTGATGTAATTTTCCTTTTCTTGGGAGTATCTTGTTGACTATTGGCACCCAGGGCCTCTGAATTGTTCTCTTATGATAGACACTCACTTTAGGATCTTTGAAAACCAACCTAGGGAAGGTTTTTGTGCTGGGCTCTGCTAAGGGGTTGGATCTATTTGTTTTGTCTGATCATGCTGCAAAGTGACCTCCATATCTACACAGGTTTCTAGATTGGCCAGCTTATCGAATCCTTCAACATGCTTGTGTTCATAGGGGCCTTGTCTGCTTGCCAATCTTCTCTTTGATATGATCTTGTGCGGATCATATTTTCTCCCTTGAAACTGCATGAATCCAAATTAACTGAGTTTGGATTGGATCTGAAGTAAACAGGATTTGTTCTTCACCACAAAAGGTCCTACTACGAAAGGAAATTTAAAGTTAGAAGCCTTGTGAGCCTTTAGAAAATGCTTTGTTTATGAAATGATCCTTTGTCTGATGAAATCTAAGGCAAAAATTCTGGGAGTCAAAAAGACTGGTAAAAGATAAGGGCCTTCATGATATCCATACATCCATATCACAATAAATTGTATGAACAACACCCAATCTCCCACTCTGCTCTCTGGATTTGGTTGTAAAAACTTTTCGTTTCTTCTAGAACCCTTGGAAAGTCTGAGCCAAATATAAGATTGTATACCCTGGACATGATCTTATTGATGAAAATAAGCATGGTGATCCTTTTACATTCAGTTGAAATGAAGGCAGTCTCAGGAAATTCGGTTTTGTTAGATTCTAGGAACATTCTCAGCAAGTGCGTGTAGTATCTAAAGTGTCTTAATCAATTGAAGTTCACCAGTTGTTGATGCATATTATCAACTACAAATTTGTCAAAATTGACACAGACCGACTGACCAGACCCTGACAAAAAGAAGGTCAACAGGAAACCTAACATGACTTCTACCACAAATTTGTCATTATCCAACCCTAAATTTGACTAAGAAGAGAACAAGCCCATTTGACTTCGATGACCATGAAACTTCCACTCGCAGGGAATGACAGACTCTCAGAATGGTGTTCATGTTTGACAATGGTTTACAGAAACAAGGTTTTTACTTCTGATGGGAATTCCCTATAAATTGTGATCATTTTCTCTTCCTCGAAGGAATCTGACATTCTAGGGGAGGACTTTGGTATACTGAGGGTGTGCTGAAGCGACAGACTATCTGTTTTGCATAAAACCTCTGACCCTAATTTATTCAAAATGACTCTTTCTTCCTCAAAATATCGCTCCACACACCAGCTCACAAATTCAGGGAAAGGAAAGACTACTTCTACGACTTAAGGGGTAATGGAGGCTTGAGCCACTTCGACAAAAGGTATGTGCACTCCAACATTGTCTAACAAATTTGATCTAGGCACAGAAACGGGCGAGACTGTTATCTCTGTGTCGAAAACGTCGAAGTCCCAGTCAATTAGGGATTCTTCTCTAGACCCGATGTCTTTTTCTTTAATGGATAAAATGACAGGATTAGCGGCCACGGTGAAAAATACTTATTAAGTGGTGAAAAAGACACAAATTTGATCCAACTTTTAGATTGATTTTCGAATGGATGGTTTTCCCCAAATTTTGAATGTTTAAATGCTTCAAGGTATCATAAATAATGTCAGGGATCCTCCTTTTATATGCGCCTACCGACATTGGGGATTGGAGAAATCAGTCTTAGGTAAACTTCTTTTCGCCCCGATGTGCCTCTCGAGGCGCCACGCGTCCATGAACAAAACCATAGTAGTTTTCCCCGTCCCACCTTCGAACGATTAATCTTTGCGCTACTTCAATCACCAATATGAGTTTCATCTGTTGATCTAGATCGCTCTAAGATTTGCGGTCCATCGTTCCCCAACAACTTTTGATATCGGGGATTGGAGAAAGAGGTATTAGGTAAACTTATTTTCTCCCCGATGTACCTCTAGAGGTGCCACGCGTCCTCAAATGAAACCATGTCAGTTTTCCCCAGCCCGCCTTTGTGAAATTATCTTCCACGCTACTTCATTCCCTGATATGCGTCTCAGTCGTTGATCCGGGGAACTTTCAAATCGACGGTATGCATAATTCTGCCTTTCGCGCCTCTGCTATATTTGTCCACATACCGCCATATAAGACTTCATCCTCCAAACGATCGCACTTCCATAGCGATGTGAATTTTCACTAAAACTCTGAAACTCAGATCCTGATCTAAAAATTGTTATGATGATAACACATTGAATGCAACACTTGCCCATGTACTTAAAACTACATGGACCCATGTGACCAATTATGGGTAGCGGGATTGGTGGTTGAAGAAGTTATAACTGCAAACAGATTTGATTTCCTAATAGGCAAGGGGTCAACTAAAAAATTGTCAGAAGAACACCTTGGATTGTTGCTTCAAATTCAGATCCCTGACAGGAGGTTTCATCTCAAAACATCCACGGGAATCCCAAGGATTGGGTGGAAGAAGAGGTCAAAGGTGAAAAAATACCACCAAACGTGCATGCACAGGAGAAAAGAGAATGCAGCTAGAAAGAGTAGGAAGGAATAAGATCAGGAAATTACGAAGGCTTGACGAGTTGTGAATGGGTTCACAAAGGAATCACATAGAACACAACAAGTCATAGACTCACTGTTGAACAAAGTGGTAAGTAGGAGACTCACGTACATAGCTCTGAGTAATAGAGAAATCAAGAAGATGTTCTTGAATAAAATAGAAAGCTTGCCCAAAAGAGTAATGGTCACCCTAGAATAGAGAATACTTGGAACAAAAATAAAGCAATAGAGCATCGTGACTTGGTGATTATTAGAAATAAACCAACACTGTGTCATGTCCCCATTTTTGGGTTTCCTCCTTTTGTAGTAGAAGGGACTTTCATGGCTTGTCTGTGGAAAAAATGAGTAAAAATTGGGTCATTTAATGTCACTTAGTTAGGAGATGTTATGTTTTTAAAGTGACATTAGGGAAATAAAACAGCTTTAGATTAAAAAGTTACTTACCCATTATTAAAGTGACTTTTAATATTAAAGTGAAAATTGTAGGGAAAATAAGGGTTATATTTAATTTAGTCAAAAAGGGGAAAATTTTAGAAGTTACATTTGATTTGGTCAAAAAGGGAAAATTCTAGAAGGCATGGAGAAAGGACAAAAGGGGGGATATAGCCTCACTTTGGCATTAGGATTTGGTCTCTCATTTTGGAAGTTCTCTTGGAGCCATTGTTTTTTTAGGGTTTAGGAAAACCCTTTGACCATTACAATTTGGTTTTGGTGGTGCAATATCCCCCTAGATAGACCAAAGGGGAACCCATCCATGATTTCCATTAGAGTTTCAGTTTGGTAGGGGGAATCCATCCAAGATTTCTATTGGATCTTCATCTTGGGGTTTTCCTTCAGTTTTGGGCTGTATTGATCTGCTTGGAGAGGTTTAGGAACTTGTAGGGTTTGATCTTAGTTGTAGAGGAGGCCACAACATGATTCCAGGTTTTTGGCTTGTATAGTGTGTTTTCCATTGATGTATTGCAGCTTCCATTGAAGCCTTTGGATCATTGTATTCATATATTCATTCATAAAAAAATACCACATATTGTCCCTTCTATTTCTAATGTATTTTTATTACATGCAAATTTTTTGACAAAATGTCTATTAGTAGAATACATGCAAATTGCTTCTGAAAATTTGTCAACCAAATTAGAGCATCAAGAAAACTTATTGCATAGAAGGACATAATATCTTATCCCAATCTATTGGGGATATTACACACTAGTAAGGGGAGGTCACCGAGGGATTGTATAACATAGAAGGGATTCCCTTTTGCAAACGAAATCTAGTTGGGAAGGGGCCTGATAAACTTGTGTAGGTTTTGAGCTTAATGGGAAGGAAACTTATGTTGTTTCCAGTGGAGTGAAGGAGAGTAACCTTCCTGGACCATTTGATTTGGCAGTCAGATGAAACAATTCCCTTGTGATATTGTGGCTTGGCACGGGGGTGGCATGCTCTAAGATGGCACTTCACAGCATAGCCTAATGTTTGGAGAAAAGTATTCCTCTACTCAGTTAGTTATCAAGTTTGGAATTTGACCAAATAGATAAGTGTTTAACGTGACATGTTTGATGTATGCTCAATGATGTAAAACATTTGTTTTATGGTTTATTTGTTAAGTGTGAATATATGAAATGAATGGTCAAATTACTGAGTAAAATAGAGTATGTATGTTTTCTTTCATTTTTAACTTGAAACATAAAGTTTGCAAGATATGCAAATCTTCATCCAAGAGTCCATGGAAAAATTTTCTTAGTCATTTTTTGAGCTAGGATGAGAGCTAATAAGGTCTAGTAGAACCTTTGTGATGGCCTAAAAGGACCATGAAATGGCTAAGTCCTAAATTGGGTTGTTAATCGGATGAAAACACATGTTTTAATTTAGAGGAAATCACATATGTTGAATTCAACACTAAGAGTAGATCCTGACCATTGATCGGAGGACGTGGTCGTCGAAGTGCCCAAGTGCAAGGTTGTACTGGGACTCCGATGCAGATGAATCCAAGTCAACAATAGTTGATGATCTATCGAGAGTGGTAATGATGAGTTATAGGTCATTGATGGAAGTCATAGATCTGTCGGAGGGAGGGATTTCAAAATCCTTGGAAGAGGGATTGAGAAAAGCATTCGACAACATGGGATCTTGAGGACCGTTGATCTATCGAGAGGTGTCCCAAAAGATTCCAACCATTGTATCTAGTATGGTTCAGATAGAGAAAGAAGGACTAGGAATCGTAACCACTATGCAGTTATAAACCAAAAGTGCATATTGATCATCCATTGTAGTAAATGTGAATCATTAGATCCATCATAGTAAGTGTGATTGGAGAAAACCAGTTGGAGTGGTTTGTGGCACCAAAATGGGAACGTTCTGACAATGATGAACTCTAAGAGTGAAAGTGAGTCGTCAATTAGAGAGTGGATGCAATGTCACCTTACTCGTAGGATTTCTAGGGGTCCCACCTGACCATCACATGGATGGTTGGAGAGACAGTTGATAATCGTCGTATAAGTCAAAGAACCGAAGGGATCTTGGCCACTGGTCTTTAAGTCCGAGAACTGTTGAATCCATGGGGGCGATCCATGGGAATGAAGCTATCAGAGAGGATGTCAATCTTGGAAATTGGAAATTCCAATGGGAACGAGTCCTAATTGCTACATATAGTTGATCTTGTGGCAAGAAGTAGCTCTGGATGTTCGATTGAGGTTCTATAGATCCCTTGTCTTTACAGGGAGCCCTATAGAGGCACTCTGCTGGTAATTGAGGATTGAATAAGTAATATTTAACACTATAAATATTGTGATAAGAGAGGTATTCAATTAACAAATTGATATACTTAAAATCGGTGAAAGTAATCCCGAGTACTTGTCCCGAGAAAAGGAGACGAAAAATAGAGCATCCCACCAACCTATAAGAGTGAGGGGGTTGGGTGTGTTACAACATCAATTCTTATTAAATCTATGTCAAAAGATTTTACAAAAAAAACCACTCATTCTCATATGATAATTCAATTCGATCTAATCCAATAAAACCATTGTTTATATAGGATTTTACAATTACAAGCCAATGTTGTTTGGTGGCACTTGAATTTTAGTTTACAACAAAAAATAAAATAAAAAAGGAACTTAAGAAACGGATTTACTTGGATCACACCAATCGAATCTCATCTTCGTAAGTTTAGCGATTTAAGACATATAGCAGGAAACCTGTGATTGTGATCTCAATCTCATTTAATGCTTGGAGTGCCATGAAATTTGTGTGTGATTCCATGTTGGCTTTGAAGGCTGATCACGATGTCTTGCTCACCTTGTGTGCTCTTGAATCTATTTTATGAACACCTAAGTATCCCCATAACATTTAAATCTTATTCCATGTGGAAGTTTCCCTCTAAGACTGGCATAATCATCTCAATCATCAAATTTGTTGTTGGATATTTAATGTCTATTAGGATTTTTACTACAACGGATTTAACTATAGAAAATGATTAGTAATACAAAAATCACACTGAAGTGTCTACTAAAAAGGAATATAAATGTAAGATTTGACAAATATACCTTAGATTCCTCTTTGGCATGTGTATCTTGTAGGTGATCAACATAAAGTGATAAAGGACATTATAATGCGGTTCAAAATGGTGGTTTAAAGTTAAAAGACATAACAACGAGTGATCAAGAAGTCTCAATTTAGAGGCCCAAAATGGGCTATGTTAAATACAGGGGTGCTAGGAGTAGGAAGGATTATATTATTTAGCATTCTACTTGTTCCATAGTTGAGCCGATCATCTAGGAGTGGTATTTTGGGAGCATATTAGAGGAGGGAAATATTTTGTAGCTTCCATAGATTTGATAATTTCAAAGGAAACTCCACAGTGAGTGCGTCTTTATTTGTATTTGCATTTCGATAACTAAAAAAAATAGAGAAAAGCATAGGCCTCACCTTCCAGCTGGGTTTTCTCCCGTATTAGATTTCCTATGATATATCTTGTGTTCATTTGTGTGTGGATGGTGTGTGATTTTGCTCATTTTATATATAAGGGTTCTCTACTCTATACTTTTTTAGTTAAATAAGCCACCTTCCTCAAAAAATGCATGACCATGTACTGGCCAAAACAAAAGGATGGAGGTAGCATAACCACAAGCCCTTGAACAAAAGGCTATCTTATTATAGTGGCATATCTCTATGTTGGGATCTTAGTAATAATAATAATAATAATAATATATTTTTAAGGTTACAACCAAGCCAAACACCAAATTGGTGCATGAGACCCCCTTGTTTGTGGGACAAGGGACCCCCTCCACCGAGTGATTTGACTAGTAAAGTCTATGAAGATATACATACCCTACCCCCCTATGGACTTGAACTTGAGACCTCTTAGGGGTAGAAATAAAAATGGGTATTAAAAATGGCATAAAAACAATGATACCTAGGATAGGAGTGAGGCACTCAACAAAAGGATTTGG
>JASDQU010439519.1:47275-58902 GCA_032191745.1 Picea mariana
GAGGAGGGAAATATTTTGTAGCTTCCATAGATTTGATAATTTCAAAGGAAACTCCACAGTGAGTGCCTCTTTATTTGTATTTGCATTTCGATAACTAAAGAAAATAGAGAAAAGCATAGGCCTCGCCTTCCAGCTGGGTTTTCTCCCGTATTAGATTTCCTATGATATATCTTGTGTTCATTTGTGTGTGGATGGTGTGTGATTTTTTTCATTTTATATACAAGGGTTCTCTACTCTATACTTTTTTAGTTAAATAAGCCACCTTCCTCAAAAAATGCATGACCATGTACTGGCCAAAACAAAAGGATGGAAGTAGCATAACCACAAGCCCTTGAACAAAAGGCTATCTTATTATAGTGGCATATCTCTATGTTGGGATCTTAGTAATAATAATAATAATAATATATTTTTAAGGTCACAACCAAGCCAGACACCAAATTGGTGCATGAGACCCCCTTGTTTGTGGGACAAGGGACCCCCTCCACCAAGTGATTTGACTAGTAAAGTCTATGAAGGTATACATACCCTACCCCCCTATGGACTTGAACTTGTGACCTCTTAGGGGTAGAAATAAAAATGGGTATTAAAAATGGCATAAAAACAATGATACCTAGGATAGGAGTGAGGCACTCAACAAAAGGATTTTTTGGGGGGGGTGGTGGGATTTTTCAATATCTAATGAAATTATGGGTATTCTTCAATATCCCATGAACAAAAGTGTCATGTCACAAGTTCACTAATGAGGCAACCATAGTAAAATATGGTCAACTATGTTCATAGTTAGCCGTAGTCAATATCCTCACCCATAGTCAACCATAGTCAAATTACGTCAACTAAATTCAACCATGGCCAATAATAGTGAAATGTGATCAACCATATCCAAAATAAGTCAATTATATTCAAACATAGTGAATCATAGTCAAACTTGGTGAGCCAAATTCAGTGGCCAATCATAGTCTAATATAGTCAACCATGGTAAATAAAATTCAACCATGGTCCACCATGTTCAACCATAGACAACCATGATCAAACAAAGATAACCATAGTAAAAGTATGTCATCCATAGTCAACATAGTTACCCATAGTCAACCATAGTTAACCATGAAAAACCATAATCTAATGTGATCAATCATACTAAAATATTATAGATATTTCATTATTAATTATATTGATATTTTAATTCACAAATATTGATATTTTAATTCAGAAGTGAAAATATCAAATCTGAATAAATTTTTACCATATTAACATTAAAATCCGTACATAAAAGTAAGGAGATTGGTCTCCTTTATTTCAATTAACCTTTAAAAACATCTAACCTGCCTATTTGTTCAGAAATACACCTATATAAACAATATATACATTGTGCACATGTGATGGATTACACCTTACAATTACAGATAATGTTCGCATATCTCCCCCACGATCGATTGGTCCACCTTGTTACCATCAAGTGAGCTGGATTTAATGTTAAAAATAGTAGAGTAGCTATCCATCGAAGTCTAATTTGCTGTTCCAGGTACTGTAAATCTTCTGGGCCTGATTTCCTTGTACTCTTCAATGTTATCCTCATGCTCATCAGGATTTGTAAATCTTCTAGGGCTTGATTTCCTCGTACTCGTCAATGTTATCCTCATGTTCATCAGAATTTCTCATCTTATAGTACAAGAACTGGCCAAGAATCTGCAGAAGTGTTTGTCAAGGATAGGACTTTCTAATATTCAGGAACATTAAAAAAATAATACATGGGCAAATGAAACAATCAATTTTAACATTCGAGAGTCGCAGGACACTTGTTATATTGCACATAACTCTGTAACGTTCTATTGCGTGAGGATACAAAGCAATCTAAAAGCACACACACTGCAGCATCGACAAGCCATGGCATATTTGGCTTCAAATCATTCCATTCCAATGTATTTACAAGAATGCTGCATCCATCAAAAGCCAGATTTTACATATACAATAGTTACTTATCCCCTAGATTAGATTAAATACTCCAGCAATCAAATATTCTAAGGTGAAGAGAAACACAATAGAATTACCTTCCTACATATGCTGCATTGCCGATTAGTGCAAACAAGAACATCAATGGATTAAGACCCTGTTAACATAAAAACGTTTTGACTATACATCCCGAATCTTATAAGCAGTAGAGTATTCTGTTTTGATAAAATGTTACTTGAAATTTGTGAAATAACTAAGAGATCAAATACCTCAACGGTTCCTCGCCTCACCTGCGAGAACATTTTGTGATGGAAAACATAGTTAGTTCTGATTAGAAAATCATAGGCAGGACCGTGGAAATCTTGACGGTGCACCATTTACAGACCTAATTTCTATAATTTACTGGGCCAAATTTTAGATCTCACTAAGCAGGTGATGCATTACAACAACTATCAATAACTGGTAAACATCATGTACGACGATACTCTCTAGCATTTTAAAACAGTTTTTGAAATGTTACATTTTTCAAGATTTGTGGAAGCCGTCCTCCCATATAAATAACAGCCATAAGCCATCCCAAGCATGTTCCTACTAGGCTGGCGGACTGTTCACCTATCATGGAGTCCCTGAATGTAACTGTGCTCCTTTCCTGAACCTGCAGAACGTCGATAAAAAATTACAGAACTTAGCAAGACAGGTTATTTACTTCGTATTATTCTAAATTTTACAGCGTTCTCTTATGGGAAATAAGATCCTGAAGAGTACAGTTACCTGCAAAATTTTCCTCCCCGTTAGTACAAATGATGCGGTTGAAACTGTTTTAGTGGAATCAAAGGTTGGAATCGCTTGTAAATTGAAGTAATTGAGCCCGCCAACAAATAATACTGTTCCAGTTACCTGGAGGTTGCCGAGAGAGAAAACAAACTTAGGACTACAAGAATTCACCCCACAGTGGAGATCAGAACAAGATTTTGTACTGGATAGATGAATACAGTATGAAAACCTACACTGAGTAGCATTGATTTTGAATTCTGAGGACTTGCAGAATCAATATTGGCTAGCAATCCTTCATCGTCTACAGAGGACTGGTCTAGGATATAACTCGGACCACTCCGGCCAGATCCACGGGATGATGCAGCGGGATATGAGCCCGGAGTAGGGGTACGACTGCTTGTTAGAGATCTCGCAGACCTGAAAAAATAAACACTTAATGAAGCTCACATTATCCATGTTGCGGGACTATTATCAAACTCTACGGGATTCGGAACAATGGAATCTGGGAGCCGGGGATGCGATTCTATTATTTACATGTAATATAGGGTCCTCGAGCTCTCGTGAGCCGGTGAAAAAGTGGGAATCGGTAAAGTAGAAGCAGGAGCCCCATTACATAATTTCTTAAGATTATCTGCATCATTTTTCTTGGCTAGCTCTTCAGAATAGTCTCCGCTCCCCAGTACGTTCACAGGTTCTGTATGCTCGCACGGTTCCTTGCATGCAGAGTCTGTCTGTTTCTGCAATTGGAATACAGCATTATACAGCTATATATCCATTCATATTTTCAATCAGATTTCCAGGGAAAACCTGAATTTATTAAAAATCTACAGCGAAATGACATACGTGTCAAAATCATACCTGCAGCTGGGACTTCGCTTTTCTCGACTTCCACCACTTGCTGAAGTAGTCATAATATAAAGATTGCAAAACTAGGACGACAGTGGAAATGGTATAAACCTGTACAGATAGGAGGAAATAGTAACTGTATACATATACAGAATAAAACAAAACATATGGAAATACACAAAAGACATAGAAAATATATTTTGATTACCAGTGCCGTATAGAACTGGGTTGGGAGCTGCATAACAAGAATCAGAATGGAATTGTTAGCAGCGTAATATAAAGGCGTTACAAAGTAACTCTTTCGTAATAAATGTATAATTTAAAGAAATTCTATCGAGAATAGAAAAACTAGCGTACCCGTGGGAACACGGAAATGTAAAAACTAGCGTATCTCTGGGAACACGGAAATGTTGATGGTGTAGCTAAAATGATGATGATGATTAATGTTTACTAAGATTGAATTAGTCTATGGAATCTTAAGAGGGTAAGTGATTACTTGTGATTTTTTAGAATTTTGTTTCTGTGTTCGAAAAACATTAAGAGAAACTTTCCAAGATCACCATACTTTTGTTTTTGTTGTTGAGTTAAGAGGTTATTAAGATTGGTAGTGTGATAAATATTTTGAAAATAAGATCTAATATAAGTATAGGCTGAACAATCTAAGAAAAGGTACTTTTCATCTTCAACCTTCTTAAAGTAATACAATCTTGAATATGTTTTTAACCCTGTCAGTAAAATTAAACCTGGCCAGTGGCCTGAGCAAACAAATAAATCTGTACTGAATGTGCTCAGTAGATTCCACTGACTTACTGAACTTTCACTTCCTGACTAACACAGACCGTAGAAGTTGCACAACTAGATATCGATTATTTTTTCTTTAATAATGGTCGGTAGTCGGAGCATTTCAGGATTCCGTGCAGCGTAGTTTTCAGAAGACATAAAAAAAATTCAAAATGCAATTAACCTAACACAGCTCAAACACGACACATCAGTTAAGCAAGGTTTGAGTTAGTTACATCTCAGGGAGTGACTTAACAGTACATCTTATTGACAATTGATCTATATTCTTGGGGAAGTACTCCAATACTTTATATTTAAGTAAATGAAAATAAAAAAAAAAATCATATTTTAGTAAATAGATGTTTTCTAATCTTATTGACAATTGATCTATATTCTTGGAGAATTACTCCAATACTTTATATTTTAATAAATGAAAATTAAAAAAAAAAATCATATGTAGTAAATAGATGTTTTCTAAATGCGTAATTTATTTAATATTTGATATTTCAATATGAACCATAATATAACCTTCTGGGAATTGTTCTCATAAGTTAATAGCCATCCTGAGAACATAGCACTAACAGGCCACTGAAGGTGATGTTGTTGGTTTTTAAATTTATTAATACTTGTGTGTTTTGGTGTAATGAAAATCTTTAACCTAATATCAAAGACTTGACCTAGGTTAAATTCTCAAAATTATCTCCAAAGAGATATTGAACTAACAACAGCACCTCTGGTAGACTGGACTAACTACCCACTCAAAATGATGTTCCTGGTTTGGAAATTTACTAGTTCATATCTAAAGATTTATAAAGAATCAGTAAATTCATCTTAATTTCTAAAAGTATCAAAAACTAACAACGAAAGGAGAAACAATATAAAAAATGGAAAACATAAATAACTTTTAATATATATATATATATATATATATATATATATATATATATATATATTCTATGACTGATCACAAGAGCATACGCCTACGCCTGTATACCATCGGAACGCACGGCGCTGATAAAAGAATTATGTAGACATTAAGATAGAATATTCCTTGTTTTTGGGTAAAAACATTAAAAGTTTGAGACCTACTTCCTGGACAACAATTAAAAAAAATAGTTGATTGTACTGTTGAGTTAGGTGTTGGATTCTTTTACTAAAAAAATTAAATTGGAGGTTAAATTATTTTAAGAGTAAGATTAATGGTTATTAAAAAGTATATATATATGATATTATTAATTTAAGTAATGATTATAAGGGATATTGATTTTATTGTGAATATTAATAGGTTTACATTATTTTTTTTATGTTGGAGTAATAATTAGAAGTATTGTTTATTAATTAAGAATTAGTTTTTCTAAAAAGTAAGGACATAGGTTAATAGCTTAAAAGACACAGACATTCTTCAAAAGTGAAAATCTACTCTTTCAAAATTACATGTGTCATGATAATGTCTTTTGAAGTAACATCTAAAAGTGTTTTGATTGATTAAGAATTTGTTTTTCTATAAAGTAAAGAAATAGGTCAAAAGCTCAAAATACATAGACATTTGGCAAAAGTGAAAATCTACTATTCAAAACTACATGTATCATACCATCAAATTTTTTTTTTGAAAAACACTGTATACTATATAATATATATTATCATGTGGATAAGTTTTTGGGAAAAAAAAAACTATGTACTATATTTTGAAACGTTCAACCTTTCTAGTAGGGACTCTACCAAGAACCATAAAAACTTATATGTTGATGTAATTTTCCATAAATAACGAAGAGTCCGATCTACAACTGTAAATTGTAAATTAAGTTATGAGATTCGGGTTCTTTTAGGAAGAAGTTAGGGTGTACAAGGGCAAAAAACTGTTCCAAGCATCTAGTGCCTCTAAAATCGCGTGTAAATTCGATTAACAACAGAAATCTGTCAAAATGAGGATTTGGTATTTATATTTGACGGCCTATCTGGAATTTACAGCGCAATATAATAAGACGGGAACTAAGCTCAGTATACCTTGTTCCATGTGATCTTAATCTTACGAATGAAACATGCATTTTTAAATGAAATATCTGTTCCATGGCACTGACATATACTTGTTGAAGATTTCCTGAATGACTACTATACCGAGGCAAGCTGACAGGTGAGCTCAGAAGCTTATCGACTTTCTTCAACAAGCTCAATTTTAACACTCCAAACAAACAGTATATATATTAACATGTGAGCTCAGAAGCTTATCGATTTTCTTCGACAAGCTCAATTTTAACACTCCAAACAATATATATATATATATATATTATATAGTTCTAATGTTAATCCATGTTTGAGAAAAGACTTACAGTTGCTGGCTCTAGCGAACATCCAATGAGATTGAACAAATCCCTGCAACATTTACACCATCTCATACATCATGAAGAGAACAAATATTAAATGCATAAAAAGAAATTTCAGAACGCAAACAAAACCTTCTACAAAGTCCATCTTGAATATTAACAAAACAACTTATCCCGATTATATTCTGAAAACACAAGTGCGCTGGCATGACCAGACGAAAATCAGAAGAAAACCAGGTAACATCCGTTGTCTAAAAACAGCTTCTAGAATCTGAAAAAGCCTGCTTACCCCACAACCCATGTCATAAGAAATGCAAGGGAGACTCCCTCTGTAGATCCAGACACGAAGTTAGTATAAATCTGTGGAATCTCAGCAACAGCCCAGCTGATAATGCTAATCAACCCAAAAGCCAGAGAAATATAATCTCTCACTCCGCCCACAGAGTCCTTGAGATACCTCTCCACGAACAAGATGCAGCTTTCCCCTAAAACACAGTGCGCCATTAGCGGAGCTGATGAAAGCTTCACCCTATCAATCTCCTAATTAGAAATAACCAACCGCTAGAAAATATCTCCAAGAGCCCCTTAGCGAATGTATTTCTCACACGACTTCAGCAGAATGAAAGACGATCCATCTTAAACGGGTTTGCAATAAATGACACGGGCTTTGCAATAAATGACATGGAGGGCATATTCCTCGCATCGCATGGTGGATATCTTTTCATGCGACCGAACATTCTTCGAGCGATCCCTTGGATTCCATACCATGTGACCTCCTGCAGAACTCGGACAAAACAAATCAGTACGGTAGTGAACAAGGGATACGACTGCCTGAATTGGGTGGTGGCCCGGTGTACTAGTTCATTGGCATATCCAGACGTCCACTCACCAGTTCAGGGCTTCTTAGCGCTCGCCTCGCCAATGCCATTACCACTTACTATATTATCAAGTCGAGCGGTGCTTAGCGCTCTCCTCTCCAGTACCTGTCTTATCAAGACGTCCAATGCCTCAACCGTCTAGTACATATGGTGAGACTTGTAGAAAATGTCTGAACCTTTTAGTGAATACGCGGAGACTCGTAGGATAAAATTTGACGCAGTATTCTAAACGTTATATTTTTTTGGGGAATTTTTGGTTTTTTTTTTTCGTTTGATTTTGCTTGAAATTATGTGATGAATGGTTGGATCTGCAGATTTGAGTGACTAAGTTGTAAAATCCGAATGCTTCAGAGGTAATCTATTTATGCATTCAAAAAACAATTTAAACAACAGAAAATAGAGATTTTGTCCAAAATTACATCGCTAGATTCCGGCCAATTCCTTCAAAAAAACCCTAAAGGTATAACCTTTAGCCAATACCAAATTTGATGGCCAAATTATTGATCATATGTTATTTGAATGGTTAAATAGCAAAACTGAATAAATGATGTTCACTAAACCCTGTAGTTTAACAATTAGATGTTTTTTTATTTTTTTAGGATAATTATTAATTCTAGCCATGCTATTTAATTGTTTGTTAAATGACATTATTTTATTGTTTAAATTGCAGTGAATGTATAGATGAATCCATGAATGTGAAAAAACATTAATATACTTAGTTTGTGATAGAAGTAACTTGATATACTCAATTCTAACAATTATTTTAAATTATTGATTTCAAATTCCTAACCTACAAAATTGTCACCCGATAGTTGATGGTCTTATAGAAAATAACTCTTTAATTTTTTTTAAATTTTTTTGATTGATTTGACGTTATCGACATCCTAAGTGCAAGGTCTTCAATTAGACGGGTACGTAGAACCTCGCGCAAGTCCTCTTGGAAATAGAACTTGGGGTTTCTCTAACAACCAAGATCTGCATTAGTTGGGAAAGTGGGTGCATTGGGCATGTGAACATGCCAAGGGGTTTTTCCAAGTGTGAAGTGATCAATAAATTGAGGCACCCTAGCATGAGAAGGACACCAAGATTGGGGCACGCTATGCTGATGAGTGCACCAAGATTGGGGTGTGTTGGTCTCAAGGGGAACGACGGTTGATGAACGCATGTGTTTGTTTGGGCGAACATGTCTACGAAAAGACACTGCATTTGGGCATATGCATTCGTGAAAGGGTGCGACACAGCTAAAGGCGTGTGATAAATCGTCTGGTGGCACATCCGGAAATAGGGAAATAGATGAACCCGTGTGTTCGAGCTCGAATTAGACACCCAAGAACTACTAGGTCTACGAAGGTCTAGGTCCTACTGAGCCCTACCCATCAGACCCATTTTTTGCTCCGAACGATCTTCCACATTCATTGACGCATTCACAGACTTACACGCACGGGCTATACTCCCTTCCCTCAGCAGTCACAGCGAAGGGCCAGACCCGGCTATAGACACGATGGGTCACAATGGTGATCTTTGGATTCCATACAAAAGAACAAGGGTGCACAACCAAGGAAGGAAGATTTGAAGAATAAGAGAGTAATATCAACTCTACGGTTCTAAGACAGACTTAGACGAAAATGGGCGAGCTCCCTCAAGGAGCCAAGTCACTCCACTTGGGAGGACTTATGTTGCCTTGAGATGATTTTGTGGACAGAGTTGGGGTGACCTCCTTTTGGGTTGAGTTTGGGGAGGTCTTGTTATAGGTTTGAGGAGACATGCTAGGAGATAGAACCCTAGAGAAACGAGATGGCAAGTCTATAGTGGAAGCATGTTCAAGCTATGGTGAAATCTGTAGTGGAAGCATGTTCAAGCTATGGTGAGTTGCGTGACTTTGTTTAAGCAGTAAACTAAACCGATAGTGCTCATATTGTAACAATTTCGCAATAATAATAATTAACCCAATATTAGGCATGATATCTGTACATGTAGTTCTCTTGCTTGTTTCACAAGTGTTCTCTTTGTTTCATGAATATATGTTTATATATGACTAAGTGTTAAGTTGTTAACAATTGTCTAGATATACAAGAGTTGAACCATATATAAGTATGCTCTAGATAAAAAAGCATAGTCTAGAAGAAATACCAAGTAATTAAGTAAAAAAAATAATAATGTCTCTATAAGTAAAATTCAACTAGAAGTGAAACCAACCATATATTAAAAAAAATATTGCCCTAAAATTTTGATACAAAATTATTGCCTACATTTATCATACATTTAAATTTACGTGGTTTATTAATAAAAGAGTAGTTTCGAAGAATCCTAGTCATAATCGAGATTAGGGCATTTATCTAGGTTTTTTTTTTTTTTTTCTTTCTTTCTTTCTTTCTGGAAGTGTTCTTACAATGAAAATTAAAACAATTTTATTGTGAAATTCCATGTTATTCAGAACTTTAATTTTATTTCTTTTAAATCGTGTTTTTAAATATAATAATTTATATTAATATAATTTCACCATATTGATATTTAATAAAAAAATTAGTCATTTGAAATAATTATCTATTTATTTTTAAGTTTAAAAATAAAAAACCATTACAAACTCATTACTAATATCCACTAAATACTTCATGTAATAGCTAGAAACACTTAAAACATAATTGCAATTTAACCTTATGATGGAAAGTACTTCCAATCCACCCATACAATTTAACTCTCAATTTTGACAATAAATCATCGAAAATGAGGCGCAATGTTGATCCATCGTGTATGTCGATCCGTCACATTTTTCAGATTCGATTTAGGTCCATGTACAGTAGTTATTAAGATAAAATATACGAGAGCAAAACAACACGGTGAGGCTACACTCACTTCTTCTCATTCAATGAAGACAGATTACATGTTTATATAGGAAAAGACTCTCCCAAGTCGGCTACATGCAAACCAAAAGACAACTAGACAACTGACTCTTAACTAAGAACTGACTCTTCTAACTGGCGCTTACTACTGGCGCTTACAACTAGTGCTTTCTCCATTATTTCCAAGTTATTACACCACGAGTACACTGTTGATACGTATTGTCTATTGTTTTCAGAGAAGATGTATAATCTAGAAGAAAACCGCAAAAGATTAGAATTTTGAAGAGAAAAACGTGGAGTTTTCTTAATTTAAGAGTGCAAACCACCTAAGATTGGATGGACCGAATCAATATTCTACTTCGTTACGTCAAGAAGCTTATCTTTTCTCATACTTCACATAAATTCAATAGGAAAGTGAACCTGCTATCTAAGACAACATTAAAAACAAATAAGTCTAATCATCTAACCTCATTGGCTGGATGGCCATGAGGGATCCAGCCAATGAGGGACTTTAACATTCTATCAAAATTTTCTAAGTTATAAATCATTATCTATCTGTCCTCATCACCTATTTTCCTCGGCATATCTTGGCACTATATTGGCCAAATTTTCTTGACATTTTCTTCTTTCCAACTTGAAGTTTCTCTTCTATTTCCAAGGTATCTTCTCATAAGTTCAATAAGAAAGTGGACCTGCTATCTAAAACAACACTAAAAACAAATAAGTCTAATCATCTACCCTCATTCGCGGGATGGTCATGAGGGACTTTCACATTCTACCAAAATTTTCTAAGTTATGAATCATTATCTATCTGTCCTCATCACCTGTTTTCCTCGGCATATCTTGGCACTATATTGGCCAAATTTTCTTGACATTTTCTTCTTTCCAGCTTGAGGCTTCTCTTTTATTTCCAGGGTATCATCTCTCACATTTGAATTAGATTGCCCAATTGAAGGAGATGGACTCCCTTCCGGTCCGACTCAGATTTCTAAATGTATTCGGTTATGAGAACAAATTAAATTTTAATATAATTGAGTGATTTTTTCTTCTTAAAAAAATTAAAGTCCAAACCGGGCAAGATTATAATTTTGGGAGGAATACGTAGAGTTTTTTTTATTAAGAGTACAGATGCCTTTTACATCCTTTCATCTGCCCAAACTTAAAAATAAATTTTACAATAAAATAATCGCTAAAAATGGGCATCGCCTCTGTTACAAGATTGAGCTCATTCAATGTCAGAA
>JASDQU010439520.1:29478-54556 GCA_032191745.1 Picea mariana
GTAAATGAGGATGTGATGAAAAAGGGAAAAACAAAATTTTGAAGGTAGGGCTTCAAGAGTTTATTCATTAGACTTTGGAAGGTAGATGGAGCATTGCAAAGTCCAAAAGGCATTACCAAGAATTCATAATGGCCTTCATGAGTTAAGAAAGTAGTGTTTCAAATATCTTCTTCATTCATCTGAATCTGGTGATAGCCTCAACGAAGATCCAATTTTTTGAAGGCGTAGCTTCCCTGGAGTTCATCCAACAAATCATCAATGGAAGGAATAGGAAAATTATTCTTAATGGTTAATTTATTAAGAGCACAAAAATTGGGACACATGTGAAAAGAACCTTTTTTTTTAAGACCATCACTAGAAGGGATTAATATGGGCTGGTACTTTGGAGAATGACACCAGCCTCTAGTAGTTCCTGCACTACTTTTTCTATTTCATTTTTTTGAGAAAATGTATACCTGTAGGGGCGTACATTGTGGAGGGGTGACTTCCTGGAAGGAGAGGGATTTTATGATCATGTTCACCTCTGGAAGGAGGTAAGAATGTGGGCATCTCAAAAAACCTATGGTGATTGTCCAAGACCAATTGCAGCTCAGTATGGATTGTTGAAGATGATTGATCGCTTACCTAGTGATCTAGATTATTTTTGAAATGAAATGAGAGTGGAGATATAATAAATAAATAAAGAAATGTACATAGATATATCAATAATATAATAAATATATAACCATAAACACAGAGATACAGTAATACACAATTTCTATTAATGAGCGAAATGTACAAAACTATAGAAATACAGAGTGAAAGACTTGCTAGAATGGTGGCAGCTTATCTTTGAGAAGATATGTGACAGATACATTCATTCACAAGAAGATGATTGTTACAATGAGGCCCCAAAGGCCTTTTTAACATAAATAAAATACAAAACCCTAACCCTGGAAGATGAAAAGCCAACAATTTTGTGGACCCTGTTTTGGGTACTTTAGTGTATCAACTTCTCAGGGGTGTAACTTTGCCATGCAATATCCGTTTGGGCAACAAGATAGATCATTGGAAATGTATCGATGAGAAGATGCATTTTGGGGGCTCAATCAGAGCCTTTGGCAATCATTGAGGTGCTCGATCGTGAAAAACGTCATTTAGGCCCTCAAAATGGCCCCATAAGTTTTGGACCTGAAAAACTGCTAAAAATAGTAAATTTCCAACCAACTGATTTGAGCCAGTTGGAATAGGTGGGTGGCAACCTATATCCATCTGGATTAATTCTCCCTCCTTATGAATAAATGGTCTCCATTGCATTGAGTTCCCGGGGAAGAGGGGAAAGTGTTTGTTGAATCTGAGTCTTAGTGAGCTACTTGCCTTGCTAGAGAAGTTGTGATGCTTGGTTTGTGGAAGGTTGTCAAGAACCTGATGTTGGAAGGGTTGTACATTGTCTAGATACATGAGATGATTCTCTGCAAAAGGAATATTTTCTCTTTGTTTCAACATTTTCGACCTACTTTTGTTGGATAGAAGGTGCTTGGACCAAGGCTGCAGTGGTTGCAGTGTCCTTCTGTTCACCTTTTGAACAGATTGTGAAGAAGCTAAATTTTGTAGTATGAGATACTACCTTGCAACATTGTTTATATGGGACAATAGTCGGAACTACCTCTGGTATCCTCTAGAGATGACCCCCTAGAGTATCAATGACACTACGAGGTTGAGACTCATAAATAACATGGTGCTTCCGCATATATGATTGGCCCAAAAGAACAGCACAGACATCCAATGGGGAAAAATCACATAATACATCATCTTTGAAGGGCTAGATGTCGTATGAAAATAGACACTGTTGGTTGAAACGAAGATCTCATCCCTAGCAAAGCCACCCGATGTTGTATGGTTGTGGGTGTGGTGTTGTTGAAAATCTGAACTATTTGACAACCTCTTCTGAGATGAGTTTCTTCTGTCTTCCACTATCAAGAACAAAATGCAGCGGAGTCCCCTTCACCCACATCCGTGAATGAAAAGGGAACTCCCCCTCTTCGAGATCTGTTAGTTCTTTTGGTTGAATTTTTGTGGTCACGATAGTAGTAGTGGTGTCTAGATCGATGATTTATATTCACCCATTATTTTATGAATCATATTCTGAATCAGGGTTCAACTCCTTTTCTTTTGTCTTAGCCACCAATGATTGTTTTGAGCGACATTCATCAGTGTTGTGCTAGGGGATTTTGTGGAAATCGTACCACTTTCTAGTGTCCTTCGTATTTTTGTTACCTTTATTTTCATGTGGCTTGGATTGATTTTCTGAAGGATGGTTGTTAGAGACATCTTTACCATAATTTGGTTGTTTCATATTTTGATACCCAAACTCCCGCTTGTTCTGGTGCCTAAATTTTTGCTCGATTTTGACAACATATTGATAGGCATATCCCAGTGATGAGATGTCTAGAAAATCCATTTCGGTTTGGATGTACATGTGTAGAGCCCCGTAGTATTTTATAACTAGATGTTGCTCAAGTCTTTGAAACCTGGCTTGGTGCATAAGGTATGGAAATTATTTGTGAACTCTGGCACTATTTGTCCCTTCTCTTGTTGCAGTGTGGTCCATCTCATGTACTGCTCATCATAGTTACAAAGAGGGTAATATTGTTCCTTGAGCGCATCCACAAAAAATTCCCATGTGGGCTTGGCCCCTTATATTCCAGACTCCTCTTTGCAACCTTGTTCCAAGTAATTTTCCCACCAATGTTTGACATGGGGAAAATCCTTGAGTGAGAAGGTGATATTTTCCCTGTTGGAAAAATTGTGAACAAAGAAGTAAAATTCTAGCAAATTTTACCATTTTTCTAGGGCATCCGCATATATATGACCTTAAAATACAGGAATATAAAAATTAACTTCTACCTTTAAAGGAAAGGTGCTTCCAAATTGGTCGCTTGATGAAGACGTTCCTTCTGGTATTGACATGCGTTGAAGGATGTGGGAAAAATTATCCATCATTTCGTCCATCTGTCACGTGAGAGCTTGCTCAAGCAACAGATTAATGGAATCTTCTACTCCGTCGTTTTTCTTTTCTTGCACCATGGAGGGTTTCTTGGGTGTGCGAGAGAAATTTTCCTCAAGAGAGACAAGCTCGAGACCAACTTGTTATACTCAGACCTTGTCGGGGATATGCACTGAAAAACGATCAAGAGCATCCTGCTCTGATACCACTTATCCGTATTATTTTTTGCACGAAATGAGAGTGGAGATATAATAAAGAAACGTACAGATATATATATCAATAATATAACATAGATATAAGAATAAACACAAAGATACAATAATACACAATTTCTATTAATGAACAAAATTTACAAAACTGTAGAAATACAGAGTGAAAGACTCACTAGAATGGTGGCAACTTATCTCTAAGAAGAGATGTGATGGCTACACTCATTTGAAAGAATATGATTGTTACAATGAGGGTCCAAAGGAATTTTTAACATAAATGAAATCCAAAACCCTAACCCCAGAAGATGAAAAGCCAACAGTTTTGTGGACCCTGTTTTGGGTAGTTTGATGTATCAACTTCCAGGGGGCGTAACTTTGGAATATGATCTTAGTTTGGGGTGCATGATAGCTCATTGGGAAGGTATCGATGAGGGGTCTCATTTTTGGGGATCAATAAGATCCTTTGGCCATCACTGAGGTGCCCGATCTTGAAAACATTTTTGGACATATTGTCATTGATGTCAACAATCAATGTGATGATCTCTTGTTAATGATGAATTACCATAGATGAGATAGTCATTGATTTCAGTAGTATATCAGTTAGTAGAAGATGTCAAAATGTATGTAGAGATTAGAAGAGAAATCTCAGGAGGAGGAGTGAATAGTAGGAGCGAACAGTGAAGATCAAAGCTCAGAAGGAAAAGCGCATTTCACAGTATATCAGAAGGAGCGAACAATATGAAGATCAAATTTCAGAAGGAAAAGCACATTGCACATTATATCAAAAGAAGTGAACAGTATGAAGAAATTCATGATTATTGTTGATCACGATAGGATCAACAATCCCATGATAAAAGCATAGGAGGTTTAGCGAATGAGTATCAAATCTCAGAAGGAAGAAGCGTATTACAGAAGTATCGTAGGGATCGATGGAAATATTGAGAAGTCGACCATTGCACAGGAAAAGGTGAGAATTCTTAGCAGCCATTCAATCAAGGAAATTGACAGTGGTGATTGTCTCATATAACGGATGACAGTCATATGAGTGAACATGGGCTTGAGGATCATTGGAGGATCATGATCGTCGATCTGCAAGCCAGATCAATGGCAGGAACGAATTGCAGGGAGCGAAAGAAGAATTAAACTACTCACCAGTTACAATCCCAAAATATTTTTGGATCATCATATCTCATAGCTTCAAATATCTACGACTACAGTTGATCCAACAAACAATGAGTTTAAGTCAGATTAAATCGTGACTGTCGGATGCGCAATCGCCAAATCTACGACACAGATGAATTGTGGAGATTGAAATAAGAATTAAACGTCACACTAGTTCCAATCCTGCAATTAGTCAGGACCGTCCGATCTTATAGCTTTGAATATCAATGATTGTGGTTGACTCACCAACAACACACAACTTCCAATTATGGAGTTTGGGTGACGAGTTAACTCATTCGCAAGTTGTGGTTCCACAATCATCGTCGACCGTTGATTTGCTTCGAGTGTCTTCATGACCGTTAGATCACATTTGAGTGGAAGGACATGATAAGTGAGGTGAAAAGGCTGAGAGTTTGACTATCCAAATACTCGTCAACCATCAAATAAAACCTGAGCTCTTGTCACGACCGTTCGATAACATTTTGAGTGGAAGGATAGGAAAAGAAAGATAAGATCTAATATCTCATTCATGCAAAGTTTGATCAGCCTTTGGATCATTCTAAGTTGAAGGAAAAGATAAGCCAGAGGAGCAACACTACAGACAGATCAAGTTGTCGATCTAAGACCCTGATCGAATGAACATCCTTCACTTCGGGTCTAAATATGTGAGGAACTTACACTCTGTCAGTTTGAGATTTGAAATACTCAGAGCCTGAAAATCTGAAGTGAATAAGGACCTTCGGATTTGGAGGACATAACGAGGACTGTTGGATCAGGGTTGTTGATAAATAGACCACTTTAGCAATGACATGTGGGAGATCCACGTTAGCGAACCTCATCGGCAAGGACGCATGGAAGACCATGTCAGTAAAGACACATGGCATAATCAGATGATGACAACTGTCAAGAGGAAATTGACTCATGCCATGTCAACAAGTGATGTAAGCAAGTTACGTCACTCCGGGAGAATTGCTTCGGGATTTTTACCATGAATGAATGTCAAAAGTCCCGAAGCCCCGCAGGACAAAGGTCTAAAGTCGCTCTCAGCCGTCGATCTGAGATACCCTTCAAATACTATCCTAACCGTTAGATCAAGGATATGAACATGTGTCACATCAGGAGATCTACATCGACGTCACCAAGAATCTGTGATAGACCATGTCAGCAAGGACATGTGGCACAGTCAGAGAATGACAAGTGTCAAGCTGAATTGACATTTATGGTATGTGAAAATCACAAATTAGAGTGACACGTGGCAGCTACTCGACTCATGACACATCATCAAGTGACGTAAGCAACTTACGTCACTCCAAGAGTTTTGCTTCAGGAGATATACCGCCAGCACTTGCCCAAAAGTCCTAAAGTCCTAAATGTCATAGTCCTGAAGTGGACACGAGACGTCTGATATGAAAGATCACTTCGGGATCATTCTTGATCATTGATCTACTATAGTGGAAGGATAGTGTAAGAAAAAACGTTAACCAACAGCAAGCAGTCTCCACCGTTGATGACTTACATAGCAGGTGATCACTTCGGA
Organism: Picea mariana; assembly: GCA_032191745.1. Lineage (NCBI taxonomy): Eukaryota > Viridiplantae > Streptophyta > Pinopsida > Pinales > Pinaceae > Picea > Picea mariana. The sequence goes on from JASDQU010439520.1 coordinate 35,372, forward strand.
GGAAAGAAGGGGTTTTGAGATTTTAAATCTCTGAACCTCGGAGATGTGAAACGATCTCAACCGTTGATCGAGAAAGGGACACGCTTCAGTGGATTTTCAGCTCTGGAAGAATGACTTACAGAGGAAAGAACATGTTGAGATTTGAAATCTCCGAAGTCCGGAGACCAGAGGAGATCTTGACCGTTAATCCGAGAGGGAAACACGTCAGTCATTTGTCAGCTCCAAAAGATTGACGTACGGAGGAAAGAAGGGGTTGAGACTCAAAACCTCCAAAGTTCGGAGACCCGAAGGAGATATCGACCGTCAATCAGATGTTCGGTTACACTCATGATCGTTGATCAAAATACAATGGAAGGATAGCATAAGAAAAATAGTCTGAAGACCCGGCGTAAATGGTGGCCATCCATCACAATGCTTGATTATGTCCTGGTTTTCGTATTAAGGAATGAAAGGATAGATGTAAGTATTGATGATAAACATTGATCTGGTTCTGAGATATAATGTGAACCATTCGATCTATTCGACGATATCGTATTCGGGAGATTTCAAAGGTTTGAAGTCATGAATACCCGAAAGGAGAAGACCCGAAGTCTCGACAATTGTCCATCTCATCGGAGATTGAATCGTGGTCATTGAATTGATAAGCGCTCATGCGCTCATCTCTCCTAACGTGAGGTCACCGTCGTCGGTCATATGTTCAAGAATTTTTAAACGGAAGAATGTATAGGTCGCTTAAATTGCTAAGCCTGTGGTTCTATGCCATTGATCATATAAACTGGTTTGAAGGAAGCGTCGATCTCTGTTATAACAGAGACGAAGGAAATTGATCCATGAATGTGATCGATTTGTAAAAGGAAAAGGGGATTCTAGGTGGAAAGTTGAAGACTCAGATTGATGAACTGGTGGTCCCAAAAGTTATCGTAAATGAACAAGTTAGTTATAACTTGTTGCACAAGTCAGCTCAACAAATTAAACAATTTTTGAGCATAAACAAGTATAAATACAACCATGACTGGTTCACTTGAATCGGTGCTGGTGGATGAAGCATGGCTTGTGAAGTGAAGAGGCAGATATGGACCTGAGGTCCGTGCGAATATAAGAGAGAGATGTAGAAGCAAAGATTGAGTGAATATATTAGAGGATAGATAAAGCAAAGAAGGCACAAATTTGAAAGAGAAGATGAAATGCAGTGATGATTTTTTTATGATATGCCTCTAATCATGAGATATAGTTGATTCTATAATGGATCACTAGTACTGGAGTTGAATAAAATCTAGTTGGATAGACTGGGTTCTTTCAGCAAGATGGGTCTTACAACAAGCTAGGTCTTGCCTGGGAGTTGGTTCTCTCTGAGGAGTTGGTGCTCCTTACTTCAGTTGGTTCTAAAACAAATCTGTTGATGCTGGGAAAATCCTCTTTCACATATATTTATATTATGATATTCATATCAATTATACAAAAGCTAATACAAACATCTGGTGTCTCTTTGTCCATTTTAATTATGATTTGATTGTTCTTAATCTGTTCAAATATGTTTTAACTACTAACATGTGAGAAGAAAAAGTTAGAATAGTCCACTCACTAATTCACCCCCCCACCTCTTAGTGTGGGTGGTCAGTTCAACAACTGGTATCAGAACAAGGTTCCTTCAAACAAAGTTTAACCACTAGAAGGTAGATCTCGAAGCAATTGGTGGACAAATGGCTCTCTTTGCAGTTGAATCTCCCTTATTTGATGGAACAAATTATTCTTCATGAAGAGAAAATATGAAACAATATTTGAGGTCAAGAGGATCTAAATTTTGGAATTTAGTAGTAAGCAAGCCCTGGGATTTAACTACATTAAATAATCTATGAAAGATTACAGTCCAAAGAAGAGCAAGGAAGAACAATGAAGTGGCATTAAAGATTCTTCTTAATGGATTATCAGATATAGTCAAGGCAAGCATAGGACTATGCACATCTGCCAAGGACTTATGGCTGAAGTTAGAAAATGTGTATTAAATCAAAATTAAAGACACATAAGACATTCCTATCAAAGATGAAGATGGAGACTCAACCATCGATAAAGGTAAGGAGTCTCCAAAATATTTCGATTGCAATAACAATGATATTGAATCCTCCCCTGCAAGTAAAGAAGAAGACTCAGATACAATAACAGAATGTTATGTTAGCATTTATCCCATGGAAGAAGAAGAAGAAAAACTATCAAAGCCCAAACAAAAGGTTGATTGGAGTCTCTATGAATACCTTTATGACCATAATGAATCAGACTATAGCTATCTTCATTACTACACTAAAGAATTTCTTGAAAAGAGTCAAAATCATGTGTTGGAAATGAAGGAAATGCTCAAGGATAAAGAAAAGCTAATATATGAGCAGGACAATCAGTTAGATGAGAAAGAAGAGGAGATCGAGAAGATGAAAAAATAAATTAGTCAAGTAAAAGAAAAGGAGAAGGAAGATGATGAGCTTAGCAATTAGAATCATATCCTGGAAATAAAAGAAAAGCTCAAAGACAATAAAGAAATCATATCTGCGCAAAAGATTCAGTTAGAAAACAAAGAATAAGAGATCAAAAGATTGAAAACAAAAGTTGTTGATCTAACAAAAGAAAAGGAAGAGCAAATCAAGAGATTGAAAAATGAAATCAATCAAGCAAAAGAATAAAAGAAGGAAGATGATGAACCAAGAAAAAACATCGCAGAACTAAGGGAAAGCTATGTCAATCTTAAAATTCAACTTGAAGAAGCCAAAAGGAGAGAAGAGGTAGTAAGGAACCAGTTGGACAAAAAGGAAGAATCCTATCATGAGCTAGAAGTAGAAGTTGTGAATCTTAGAAAGAAGGTTGAGAAGTCAGACACCCAAATCAAGTTTTTGAACAACTACATGATCCTGGATGAGATCTTGGATATTCATAGATCACCAAATGACAAATCTGGTCTTGGATACAACAAGGAAGAAATCAGTACTCCTAAGAAATTTGATGCAGGTCCTTCATTCGTAAAAGATGAAAACATGTCTGAAACAACTCTTTCATTTGTAAAAATTGAAATTAGGTATGACTCAGGTTCTTCACGTTCAAAGAATAAAATCAACACTACAAAATTTAGAAGATCAGATCAAGGAAGACATCTAGAAGCTATTCATATACTTCAAATCAAGTTCATAAGAGAGACACCTTCATGGATGAATCAAATAAGGTATGAAAGTGTTTTTAACGATTATTGTTTTTCTTGTAATGAATATGGCCATAAAGCCTTAGATTGTAGGCTTCATGGAAGAAAACAAGTTGGTAGGTTCAACAACAATATAAGATGTTGGAACTACAATCATGTTGGACATATTGTTGCACATTGTTACACTATGAGATGTTACAGTTGTGATGGATATGGCCACAAAGCCTATAACTATTGGAACTCAAGAAAAAAATCAATGAGAAATACATCACACAGTACGACAAAAGGAGTAAATGGAACATGGAATAAAAATGAAGTTCCAGTAACAGATGATCAGAGAACAAAGTTCAAGAAACCAGGACACTCACAGATGTGGATAGCAAAGACTGAACAAGTGAACAGGAGTGAAGTTGATTGCTACAAAAAGAATTGCAGTCATGTGACAAGCATAGTATAAAGTTTTCTCAGACAACTTTAGAGAAATGTACAGTAAAGAAGTATCTTGGATAAAAACAGATACATCTGGTTAGAGACCGATGAGAATCAATGGGCAGATCCAAGAGTTGTTTGAATAAGATGAGATACAATTGCGCAGTGTTCCAGTAGGACAACATCATCCGCAGAAGAAACATTCTGATGTACAAAATGAGGTACAAGACATCCTGTAGAAATAACAAGTGGAGAACAGTTAGTAAAAAATCAAGGGAAGTTTTGGTTAGTAAATAAGAAAGTAATTAGATTAAGTTTTGAAACAATTCGAACACTACAAAAAATTATATCAAGAAAACTACTCATTTGAAACACAAAAATCCCAATCAACTGAGATAAGAAGTTAGTTAACAGGGGAAGAAACCTTGTCAGGAAGAACTACCTTTTTAGAAACAAATGGGGGGAGTAGTCAGAAGTAGAGAGAGAGCATATTAACAGGGGGATTCATTCAGTTATGGCAGGCAGGACATGACTCCAGGAAGAGTTATCCAAGCTTAGATTCTGGTTAGTAACATACAGAGATTTACTACAGGAGGAAAAACCCTTTTCCATTGATGTCAAAGGGGGGGAGAAACTTCATAAGAATGAAACTGCATAGGAAGAAAACTTCATAAGAGGAAAGCATCATCATAGGGGGAGTTTTGTATATGAAGTTAGTGTGTTTCCCTCAATGAAAAAGGGGGATATTGTTGGACATATTGTCATTTATGTTAACAGTCAACGTGATGATCTGTTCTTAATGATGAATTACCTCATATGAGATTGTCATTGATCTCAACAATATATCAGTTAGAAGAATATGTCAAACAGTATGCAGAGATCATAAGAGGAGCGAACAGGAGGAGAAAAAAATATGAAGATCAAATCTCAGAAGAAAAATCACATTGCATAGTATATCATAAGGAGCGAACAATATGAAGATCAAAGCTTAGAAGGAAAAGCGCATTGCACAGTATATCAGAAGAAGCGAACGGTATGAAGAAATTCGTGATTATTGTTGATCATGATAGGATCAAAAATCCTATGATAAAATCACAGGAGGGTTAGCGAATGAAGATCAAAGCTCAGAAGGAAGAAGTGCATTGCAGAAGTATCATCGGGATCGATGGAAATATTGAGAATTCAACCATTGCATAGAAAAAGGTGAGAAGTCTTAACAGTCGTCTAATCAAGGAAATTGATGGTGGTGATCATCTCATATAACAGAAAATGGTCATATCAGTGACCATGGGCTTGAGGATTGTTGGAGGATCATGACCATCGATCTGCAAGCTAGTCAATGGCAGGGATGAATTGCGGGGAGCGAAAGAAGAATTAAACTACTCACCAGTTACAATCCCGCAATCTGTTTGGATCGTCAGATCTCATAGCTTCAAAGATATACGACTGCGGTTGATCCAACAAACAATGAGTTTAAGTCAGATTAAATCATGATTGTTGAATGCGCAATCACCAAATCTATGGTAGGGATGAATTGTGGAGAATTAAAGGAGAATTAAACGTCACGCTAGTTCCAATCCCGCAATTAGTAAGGACCATCTGATATTATAGCTTCGAAGATCAATGATTTTGCTTGACTCACCAACAATGAACAACTTCCAATTGCAGATTTTGGGTGACGAGTTAACTCACTTGCAAGTTTTGGTTCCGCAATCATCGTCGACCGTTGATTTTCTTCGAGTGTCTTCATGACTGTTGGATCAAATTTGAGTGCAAGGACAGGATAAGCGAGGTAAAAAGGATGAGAGTTTGACTATCCAAATACCCATCAGCCATCGTATCAAACCCGAGATCTCGTCACGACAATTGGATCACATTTTGAGTGGAAGGATAGGATAAGCGAGGTAAGATCTGAGATCTCATTCATGCGAACTTCCGTCATCCCTTGGATCATTCTAAGTGGAAAGATAGGATAAGCCAGAAGAAAAGCACTACAAACAAATCGAGTCGTTGATCTAACACCCTGATCGAACGAACATCCTTCATTTCGGGTCTAAAGATGCGAGGAACTTACGCTCCTTCAGTTTGATATTTGAAATACCCGAAGCCCGAAAATACGAAGTGAATAAAGACCGTTAGATTTGGAGGACATAATTAGGACCATTGGATCAGGGATTTTGACCAGCAGACAACGTCAGCAAGGACGTGTGGGAGATCCACTTCAATGAACCTCGTCAGCAAGGACGCGTGGAAGACCAGTTCAACAAAGACACATGGGATGATCGGATAATGACAATTGTCAAGAGGAAATTGACTCATGCCATGTTAACAAGTGATGTAAGCAAGTTACGTCACTTTGGGAGAATTTCTTCGGGATTTTTACCACGAACGAATGTCAAAAGTCCTGAAGTCCCAAAGGATGAAGATCCGAAGTCACTCTTATTCATTGATCTGAAATACCCTTTGGATACTATCCTAACCATTAGATCAAGGAGATGAGAATGTGTCACATCGGGAGATCTACATCGACGTCAACAAGAATCTGTGACAGACCACATCAGTAGTTTACGTCAGCAAGGACACGTGGCATAGTCAGAGAATGACAAGTGTCAAGCTGAATCGACATTTCTGGTATGTGAAAATCATGAATCAGAGTGACACGTGGCAGCTACTCATCTCGTGACACATCATCAAGTGACGTAAGCAACTTATGTCACTCCAAGAGTTTTGCTTCAGGAGATATACCACAAACACTTTCCCAAAAGCCCTAAAGTCTGGAATGTCGTAGTCCCGAAGTGGACACAAGACGTCCAATCTGAAAGATCACTTCAGGATCATTCTTGATCGTTGATATACTACATTGGAAGGATAGTGTAAGAAAAAATGTTAACCGACAACAAGCGGTATCCACCGTTGATGACTTACATAGCAAGTGATCACTCCAGAGGAAAGAAGGGGTTTTGAGATTTGAAATCTCTGAACCCTAGAGATGCAAAAGGATCTCGATCATTGATCGAGAAAGGGACACGCGTCAACGGATTATTAGCTCTAGAAGAATGACATACGGAGGAAAGAATGGGTTGAGATTTGAAATCTCTGAAGTCGGGAGAACCGAGGAGATCTCGACCATTAATCTGAGAGGGACACATGTGAGTCATTTGTCAGCTCTAGAATATTGACGTACAGAGGAAAGAATGGGTTGAGACTCAAAATCTCTGAAGTCCAGAGACTCGAAGGCGATATCGACCATCGATCTGATGTTCGGTTGCACTCATGACCATTGATCAAAATACAGTGGAAGGATAACATAAGAATAATAGTCCAAATACCCGGAGTAAATGGTGACCATCCATCACAACGCTTGATTAATTCCTGTCCCTTGGATTAAGGAATGAAAGGATATATGTAAGGATCGAAGATAACCATTGATCTAGTTCCAAGATATAATGTGAACCGTCTGAACTTTTCGACGATATCATATTCAGAAGATTTCAAAGGTTTGAAGTCACGAAGAACCGAAGTCCCAAAAATTGTCCATCTCATCGGAGATTGAATTGTGGACGTTGAATTGATAAGCGCTCATGCATTCGTCTTGCCTAACGTGAGGTCACCGTCGTCGATCATATGGTCAAGAGATTTTAAATGGCATAATGTATGGGTCACTTAAATTGTTAAGCCTGTGGTTCTACGCCATTGATCATATGAATTAATTTGAAGGAAGCATTGATGTATGTTATCATAGAGACGAAGGAAATCGATCCATGATTGTGATCAATTTGTAAAAGGAAAAGGGGATGCCAGGTGGAAAGTTGAAGAATCGGATTGATGAATTGGTGGTCCCAAAAGTTATCGTAAATGAACAAGTTAGTAATAAATTGTTTCACAAGTCGTCTCAACAACTTAAACAAGTTTTGAGCTTAAACAAGTATAAATACAACCATGATTGGTTCACTTGAAATGGTGCTGGTGGATGAAGCATGGCTTGTGATGTGAAGAGGCAGATCTAGACCTGAGGTCCATGTGAATATAAGAGAGAGATGTAGAAGCAAAGATTGAGTGAATATATCAGAGGATAGATAAAGCAAAGAAGGTGCAAATTTCAAAGAGAAGATGACATGTGGAGATGAGTGTTTTATGATATACCTCTGATCATGACATAGAGTTGATTCTATAATGGATCACTACAGTTGGAGTTGAATAAACTCTAGTTGGATAGACTGGGTTCTATCAACAAGGTGGGTCTTGCCTGAGAGTTGGTGCTCCTTACTTTAGTTGGTGCTGAAAAAAATTAATTGATGCTGGGAAAATCCTCTTTAACATATATTTATATTATGATATTCATATCAATTATACAAAATCTAATACAAACATCTGGTGTCTCTTTGCCTATTGTAATTATGATTTGATTGTTCTTAATCTGTTCAAATATGTTTTAACTACTAACCTGTGAGAAGAAAAGGTTAGAATAGTCCACACACTAATTCACCCACCCCCCTCTTAGTGTGGGCGGTGTGTTCAACAATTGGTATCAGAGTGAGGTTCCTTCAAACACAGTTTAACCACTGGAAGGTATATCCTGAAGGAATAGGTGGACAGATGGCTCTCTCCGCAATTGAAGCTCCCTTATTTGATGGAATAGATTATTCTTCATGAAGAGAAAATATGAAACAATATTTGAGGTCAAGAGGATCTGAAGTTTGGAATTCAGTAGTAAGCAAGGCCTGGGATTTAACTACATCAAATAATCTATCAAAGATTACATTCCAAATAAGAGCAAGGAAGAAGAATGAAGTGGCATTGAAGATTATTCTCAATGGATTTTTAGATACAATCAAGGCAAGCATAGGACTATGCACATCTTCCAAGGACTTATGGATGACGTTAGAAAATATGTATCAAATCAAAATTAAAGACATGGAAGATATTCCTATCAAAGCTGAAGATGAAGACTCAACCATTAATAAAGGTAAGGACTCTCCAAAATATTTCGATTGCAATAACAGAGATATTGAATCCTCCTCTGCAAGTAAAGAAGAAGACTCGGATACAATAACAAAATGTTATGTTAGCATTTATCCATGGAAGAAGAAGAAGAAGAACTATCAAAGGCCAAACAAAAGGTTGATTGGAGTCTCTGTGAATACCTCTATGACCATAATGAATCGGACTATCGCTATCTTCATGACTACGCTAAAGAATTTCTTGAAAAGAGTCAAAAGCATGTCTTGTAAATAAAGGAAATGTTCAAGGATAGTGAAAAGATAATATATGAGCAGGACAATCAGTTAGAAGAGAAAGAAGAGGAGATCGAGAAGCTGAAAAAAAAAATTAGTCAAGCAAAAGAAAAGGATAAGGAAGATGATGAGCTAAGGAATCAGAAGCATATCCTGGAAATAAAAAAAAATCTCAAAGACAATAAAGAAATCATATCTGAGTAAAAGATTCAGTTAGAAAACAAAGAAGAAGAGATCAAAAGATTGAAAACAAAAGTTGTTGATCTAACAAAAGAAAAGGAAAAGGAAATCAAGAGACTAAAAAATGAAATCAGTCAAGCAAAATAAGAATAGAAGGAAGATGATGAACCAAGCAAAAACCTTGCAAAACTAAGGGAAAGTTATGTCAATCTTAAAATTCAACTTGAAGAAGCCAAAAGGAGAGAAGAGGTAGTAAGAACCAGTTGGAAAAAAAGGAAGAATCTTGTTATGAGTTGGAAGTAGAAGTTGTAAATCTTAGAAAGAAGTTTGAGAAGTCAGACACCCAAATCCAGTTCTTGAACAAATCCATGACCCTGGATGAGATCTTGTATAGTCAGAGATCACCAAATGACAAATCCGGTCTTGGATACAACAAGGAAGAAATCAGTACTCCTAAGAAATTGGATGGAAGTCCTTCATTCATAAAATATGAAAACAGTTCTAAAACGACTCCTTCATTTGTAAAAAGTGAAAGCAGGTATGACTTAGGTTCTTCACATTCAAAGAATAAAAGTAATGCTACAAAATTTAGAAGATCACATCAAGGAAGCCATACAGAAGCTATTCATATACCTCAAAGAAAGTTCATAAGAGAGACACCTTCATGGTTGAATCATAGAAGGTATGAAAGTGTTTTTAACGGTTATTGTTTCTCTTGTAATGATTATGGTCATAAAGCCTTAGATTGTAGGCATCATGGAAGAAAACAAGTTGGAAGGTTCGACAACAGTATAAGATGTTGGAACTGCAATCATGTTGGACATATTGTTGCATATTGTTACACTATGAGATGTTATAGTTGTGATGGATATGGCCACAAAGCCTATAACTGTTGGAACTCAAGAAAACAGTCAATGAGAAATACGTCATACATTACGAAAAAAGGAGTAAATGGAACATGGAAGAAAATGAAGTTGCAGTAATAGATGATCAGAGAACAACGTTCAAGAAACCAGGACACTCACATATGTGGATAGCGAAGACTGAACAAGTGAACAGGAGTGAAGTTGATTGCTACAAAAAGAATTACAGTCATGTGACAAGCATAGTATAAAGTTGTCTTAGACAACTTTAGAGCAATGTACAATAAAGAAGAATCTTCGATAAAAATGGATACATCTGGTTAGAGACAGATGAGAATCAATGGGAAGATCCAAGATTTGTTTGAATAAGATGAGCTACAATTGTGTAGTGTTCCAATAGGACAACAACATCTGCAGAAGCAACATTCTAATGTACAAAATGAGGTACACGACATCCTGTAGAAATAACAAGTGGAGAACGGTCAGTAAAAACTCAAGGGAAGTTTTGGTTAGTAAATAAGAAATTAATTAGATTAAGTCTTGAAAAGACTCGATCATTACAAAAATTTATATCAAGAAAACTACTCATTTGAAACACAAAAATCCCAATCAACTGAGATAAGAAGTTAGTTAACAGGGGAATAAACCTTGTGAGGAAGAACTACCTTTTCATAAACAAAGGGGGATAGTAGTCAGAAGTAGAAAGAGATCATACTGATAGGGGGAGTCATTCATTTATGGTAGGAAAAACATGACTCCAGGAAGAGTTACCCAAGCTAAGATTATGGTCAGTAACATACAAAGATTTATCACAGGAGAAAAAACCCATTTCCATTGATGTCAAAGGGGGAGAGAAACTTCATAAGAAGAAAAATTCATAAGAGGAAAGCATCATCACAAGGGGAGTTTTGTATATGAAGTTAGTGTGTTTCCCTCAATGACAAAGGGAGAGATTGTTGGACATATTGTCATTGATGTCAACACTCAATGTGATGATATGTTGTTAATGATGAATTACCACAGATGGGATTGTCATTGATGTCAATATTATATCAGTTAGCAGAAGATGTCAAACAGTATGCAGAGATCAGAAAAGGAGCGAACAGGAGGAGAGAATGGTATGAAGATAAAATCTCAGAAGGAAAAGCGCATTACACAGTATATGAGGAGAGAATGATATGAAGATCAAATCTCAGAAGGAAAAGCGCATTGCACAGTATATCAGAAGAAGTGAACAATATGAAGAAATTCGTTATTATTGTTGATCATGATAGGATAAAAAATCCTATGATAAAATCACAGGAGGGTTAGCGAATGAAGATCAAAGATCAGAGGGAAGATGCGCATTGCAAAAGCATCATCGGGATCGATGGGAATATTGAGAAGTCAACCATTACAGAGGAAAAGGTGAGAAGTCTCAACAACCGTCCAATCAAGGAAATTTACGGTGGTGATCGTCTCATATAATGGACGATGGGCATATGAGAAACCATGGGCTTGAGGATCGTTGGAGGATCATGACCATCGATCTGCAAGCCAGATCAATGGCGGGGATGAATTGCGGGGAGCGAAAGAAGAATTAAACTACTCGCCAGTTACAATCCCACAATCTATCTGGATCATATGATCTCATAGCTTCAAAGATCTATGACTGCAGTTGATCCAACAAACAATGAGTTTAATTCATATTAAATCATGACCATCAGATGCACAATCGCCAAATTTACCGTAGGGATGAATTGCGGAGATTGAAAGGAGAATTAAACGTCGTTCTAGTTCCAATCCCGCAATTATTCAGGACCATCTAATCTTATAGCTTCAAAGATCAATGATTGTGGTTGACTCACCAACATTGCACAACTTCCAACTGCGGAGTTTGGGTGACGAGTTAACTCACTCACAAGTTGTGGTTTCGCAATCATCGTCGACCATTGATTTGCTTCGAGTGTCTTCATGACCATTGGATCACATTTGAGTGGAAGGACATGATAAGCGAGGTAAAAAGGTTGAGGGTTTGACTATCCAAATACCCTTCAGCCGTTAGATCAAACCCGAGCTCTCGTCACGACCGTTGGATCGCATTTTGAGTGGAAGGATAGGATAAGTGAGGTAAGATCTGAGATCTCATTCATGCAAACTTTCGTCAGTTGTTGGATCATTCTAAGTGGAAGGACAGGATAAGCCAAAAGAGAAGCACTATAGATAGATTGAGCCGTCGATCTAAGACCCTAATCAAATGAACATCCTTCACTTCGGTTCTAAATATGTGAGGAACTTATGCTCCGTCAGTTTGATATTTGAAATACCTGAAGTCGGGAAATCCGAAGTGAATAAGGATCGTCGGATTTGGAGGACATAATGAGGACCATTGGATCAGAGATGTTGATCAGCAGACCACGTCGACAAGGACTTGTGGGAGATCCATGTCAGTGAACCTCATCAAAAAGGATGCGTGGAAGACCACGTCGGCAAAGACACATGGCATAATCAGATGATGACAACTGTCAAGAGGAAATTGACTCATGCCATGTCAACAAGTGATGTAAGCAAGTTACGTCACTCTGGGAGAATTCCTTTGGGATTTTTACCATGAACGAATGTCAAAAGTCCCGAAGTCCCGAAGGATGAAGGTTCGAAGTTTCTCTCAATCAAGGAGATGAACATGTGTCACATCGAGAGATCTACGTCGATGTCAGCAAGAATCTGTGACAGACCACGTCAGCAAGGACATGTGACACAGTCAGAGAACGACAAGTTTCAAGATGAATCAACATTTTTGATACGTGCAAATCACGAATCAGAGTAACACATGGCAGCTACTCGACTCGTGACACGTCAGCAAGTGACGTAAGAAACTTATGTCACTCCGAGAGTTTTGCTTCGGGAGATATACCACCAGCACTTTCCCAAAAGTCTTGAAGTCTCGAATTTTGTTGTCCCGAAGTGGACACAAGACGTCCGATCTAAAAGATCACTTCGAGAGCATTCCTGATCGTCGATCTACTATAGTGGAAGGATAGTGTAAGTGAAAACATGAACCGATAGCAAGCGGTCTCCACCATTGATGAATTACACAGTAGGTGATCACTCCGGAGGAAAGAAGGGGTTTTGAGATTTGAAATCTCCGAACTCCAAAGACACGAAAGGATCTCGACCATTGATTGAGAAAGGGACACACGTCAATGGATTTTCAGCTCCAGAAGAATAATGTACAGAGGAAAGAATGGGTTGATATTTGAAATCTCCGAAGTCTTGAGATCCGAGGAGATCTCGACCATTAATCCAAGAGGGACACACGTTAGTCGTTTGTCAACTATGAAAGATTAACGTACTCAGGAAATAAGGGGTTGAGACTTGAAATCTCCGAAGTCCGGATACCCGAAGGAGATATCGACCTTCGATCTGATGTTCGGTTGCACTCATGACTGTTGATCAAAATACAGTGGAAGGATAGCGTAAGCATAATCATCCGAAGACCCGTAGTAAATGGTGGCCATCCATCACAATGCTTGATTAATTCCTGGCTGTCAGATTTAGGAATGAAAGGATAGATGTAAGGATCGAAGATAAGAATTGATATGGTTCCGAGATATAATGTGAACTGTCCGATCTATTTGGCGATATCGTATTTAGGATATTTCAAAGGTTTGAATTCATGAAGACTCTAAGTCCCGACAATCGTCCATCTCATCAGAGATTGAATCATGGCCATGGAAAATATAAGCACTCATGCGCTCGTCTCACCTAACGTGAGGTCACCATCGTCGGTCATATGGTCAAGAGATTTTAAAGGATAGAATGTATGGGTCGCTTAAATTGTTAAGCCTGTGGTTCTACGCCATTGATCATCTGAACTGGTTTGAAGGAAGCATCGATCTTTGTTATCACAGAGATGAAGGAAATCAATCCATGACTGTGATCGATTTGTAAAAGGAAAAGGGGATTCCAGGTGAAAAGTTGAAGACTCTAATTGATGAAGTGGTTGTCCCAAAAGTTATCATAAATGAACAAGTTAGTTATAACATGTTGCACAAGTCAGCTCAATAACTTAAACAAGTTTTGAGCATAAACAAGTATAAATACAACTATGATTGGTTCACTTGAAATGGTGTTGGTGGATGAAGCGTGGCTTGTGAAGTGAAGAGGTGGATATAGATCTGAGGTCCGTTCGAATATAAGAGAGATATGTAGAAGCGAAGATTGAGTGAATATATCATAGGGTAGATAAATCAAAGAAGGCACAAATTTCAGAGAGAAGATGAAATGCGGTGATGAGTGTTTTATGATATACCTTTGATCATGAGATAGAGTTGATTCTATAATGGATCACTACTACTGGAGTTGAATAAACTTTAGTTGGATAAAATGGGTTCTATCAACAAGCTGGGTCTTGTCTGAGAGTTGGTGCTCTCCGAGGAGTTGGTGCTCCTTACTTTAGTTGGTGCTAGCACCAATCAGTTGATGCTTGGAAAATCCTCTTTCACATATATTTATATTACGTTATTCATATCAATTATACAAAATCTAATACAAACATCTGGTGTCTCTGTGTCCATTGTAATTATGATTTGATTATTCTTAATCTGTTCAAATATGTTTTAACTGCTAACCTGTGAGAAGAAAAAGTCAGAATCTTCCACACACTAATTCACCCCCCCCCCCTCTTAGTGTGGGTGTTGTGTTCAACAAAAACATCAATTAGGCCCTCATAATGGCCCCAAAAGTTTAGGACCCGAAAAACTGCTAAAATTGTTAAATTGACAACCAACTGTTTTGAGCCAGTTGGAATAGGTGGGTGGCCATCGATATCCACCTGGATAGAATTAATTTGAGAAATCAAACCATGGTGACCTTTCTTCAGGATTTTCTTGATTCAGTGAGAATTGATAATTTCTGGGGAGCCAACTTGTAGGCCCTAGAGGATATAAGTGTGAGCATCTTGAGTAAAGCTCATATATAACTCTAGATAATCCATGGTAATTGGTCCCAGAGTGCGAAGCCATTCAACACCCAAGAAAATATCACAACCTCCCATGGAAATGGAAAACATGTGAGTTTTCAGGTGATAATCGCTCATTTGGAGTTTGACATTCTCACAATGGCCCCAACATTTCATTGTACCACCATTAGTGATGATAATTTGAAAATTAGAAACTGGTCTCACAAAGAAATTGACATCCTCATGGACCCTACGATGAATGAAATTATGGGTTCTACCACTTTCAATCAACACCACTACCAGTCGATTTTTGATGTAGCCCTTGATTTTTAATGTCCGTGGAGCAGAAATACCTGCGAGGGAATGGAGAGATATGATAGGTTCCTTTGGTTCGACAGGAGATGTGACTAGATTGGGGATGGGGGAAGTGGGCTGTGTTTCCTATGTATCTCTGGCCTCACCTGACAAGTTTTCCTCGATAGAGGTGGTTGTTGAACCATCAATTTGGAAGAACTTTTTCTCAGAGTAATAGCAAAGTCCTTGATTCCATCATTCAACCATTTATGTTGGAGATTCCTTTTGGACTTTCAAAGTTTGGGTTGAAGCATGAGTAGCCTCTTGATGAGGGTGGTTGGGAAATATAGCATGAAGTGGTTTGGAATGAAGAATGGTCTCAGCCTCTAATGCTAATTTGCATGCCTTCAACCAGGTAACAGGATGGTGCATGCAAACATGAGACTACATGGCATCCTTTAAGCCATTGATGAAGCATTCAACATATAAATCATCATATAATCCTTCGGTTCTGATATCCAACTATTCAAATGCAATGATGAAGTCTACTATTGACCCTGTTTGTTTTAGCTTGGTGAACCATCCTAAAAAATGAGATTCCCTATCAAAGAGGACATAGATTGCTTTGGTGAAAATGGTCCAAGTTGGTTGTTCTGTATAGAATTTCTTATGTCATTTCCACCATTTCCATCATTCTTAATCCAATTATAGAAACCCCACATGTAGTTTTGTCTCATCATCCCAAATATTTTGGAGAGAGAAATAGTGTTCCAATTGGGATACCCACCCAGCTGGGTCTGATCCATCAAATTTGTGCATCTCAACTTTGGGCACCTTATTCTGGGAATTTGGAGAACCCCAAGGGGAGTGGGAAGGAGAAAAAGTTTCGAGTTATACATCTTGCAGGGTGAGCTAAGGAAAATCAAGACACCAAATTTCAATGGTGAGCATAGAGAGGGAGAAGAGATTGAAGCATGGTTTTTGTAAATGAATAAGTATTTACAGGTGCATGACTACCCCTCAAGGGTAGAAACCAAAATTTAAACCTACCACCTTAAAGGAAAGGCAGTCATGTGGTGGGATTAACTTAATCAAGCCAAGAACCTTGATGAGAAGAAGGTATCATGGTGGTAGTCCAAAGGAAGTTTCCAAGAGATATATTTGTTGGATCATTACTATGAAAGGAATATGAAAGAGTTCTTTGAACTTAAGTTGGAAAGAATGACAATGGATGAATATGAGATGGGATTCTTTGAATTGTTGAAGTATGTGGTCTTCATAAAGGAAGAGAAGTTTAAAATCCAAATATTTTTTAGTGGGTTACCCTCATTCTATAGTGAAAAGATACACTATGATAACCTTGGTACTTTGGAGGAGTACATAAGGAGAGAAAATCATCTTTATGAGAAGAGAGGAGGAAGGCCATTCTTGAAAAAAATTTGGAATGAAAAGATAAAGGGTAAAAAGGAGCAAAGGAAGAAAGGTTTTAAGCCACCCTTTTTTAGAAATAACTCCCAATAAAATTAGCAGATAAAGTTAGCCTAGAATGAAACTAGGATGGAAGATTCATTTCAGAAAAGGCAAAGACATCAACCAATGAAGTGTTGGGGATGTGAGGGAGATCACTTGTATATGTAATGCCCTCTCAAATGTGAAAGAATATAGACTTTCCATAATATTCAGGAGGAAGAAAAAGTGGAATACATAGGAGGAAACATGCCAAGGATTTATGTATACTTGGACAACAATAAAGTATAATATCAACCCCCGATGATTGAAGTGGAAGGTAAGATTGATAACCAACCCACAAAAAATTTTAATTGATTTTGTAGCTAGCCATAGCTATGTAAAATCAAACATTGTTGAAAGATTTCACTTATCAAGAAGTAGGCATAAGAAATATGTTAGTTCAGTTAGCCACAGGGGCTAAGAGGAAAATCAATGAGATAGTTATGAATCTTCCAATAGACATGAATGGACTCAACACAAAGGTGGATGTGAACATCATACCATTTGGTTCATATGATTGTCTAATTGGCATGGATTGGTTGGAAAAACACCATGCTGTCGTAGAATATTACAACAAGACAATCAATTGTCTTTATGAACAAGGGATGCAAGGAAAGGTTCAAGGAATTCCAAGGGTTGTAATTGTTAGATAAATTTCAGCTACGAATTTGAAAAATATTTCTAGGAAGGGATGTCAAATTTTTCCATCCCATATGAAAGAGGAAGCCAAATAAGAAATGGAAAGTATTGAATATGACCCCATATTGAAGGATTTTGGAGATGTTTTTGGGGAGACTATAGTACTTCCAACAAAAAGAGACATTGATTTCTCTATTAATTTGGTGCTAGGAGCTACCCTGGTGTCCAAAAATCCTCATAGAATGGGCACACCAGGGTTGAAGGAATTGCATATGCAGCTTGAAGAACTGTTAAAGAAGGGGTGTACATGCCCAAGTGTGTCACCTTGGGGTTCCCAAATTCTTTTTGTGAAGAAGAAAGATAGAACCTTAAGGCTATGTATTGATTTCAAACAACTTAATAAGGTCACCACAAAGAAAAAGTACCCCTTGCCAATGATTGATGATCTATTTGATCAACTAAAAGATGCAATACTGTTTTCCAAGATTGAATTGAGATCGAGTTATCTTCAAGTGAGGATAAAGGAGGAAGATATCAGGAATACAACATTCAGGAGAAGATATAGGCATTATGAATTTACGGTGGTTCCATGTGGGATATGAAATGCACTAGAAATTTTCATGTCCCTAATGAATGGAGTGTTCAGGGAAGACCTGGACAAGTTTGTAATTGTAGTCCTATATGTTATACTCATTTACTCAAATATAGAGCACGAAGATGAACAACATTTAAGAATGGTGCTAAAAGTTTTGAGAGAGCATAAATTGTATGCCAAGTTAATTAAGTCTATCTTTTATCAAAAGAAGATTCATTACTTGGGTCATATGATTTCAGCAGATGGGATAGTAGTTGATCTCATCAAGATAAAACCCATTCAAGGATGGCCAACACTAATAAATGTRACAKAGGYTAGATCATTCATGGGTCTTGCARGYTACTACCAAAGATTCATAMAGGGTTTTTCAAATATTGCAAGACGAATCACTTCTTTGCAAAAGAAGAGTGAAATTTGGGTGGACTCTTGAATGTGAAGAAATTTTTCAGCATTTGAGAGACATATTGACTAGTGCATTGATATTGAATATTGAATATCCTGAAGAAGACCTTGTTTTTTGCACAAATGCATGCAAGGAAGGGACTGGTGGAGTTCTCACACAAAAGGACCATGTGGTATTCAATGGGTCCCGAAAATTAAAAGAGCATGGGAAGAATTATGCTACCCATGATCTAGAATTAGCAACCATTATTCATTTACTGAAAATGTGGAGAAACATTGAGCTAAGGATAGACCACTGTGGTCTGAAAAAATTGTTTGGAATGGCCACATTAAATGTTATACAAATTAGATTGCTCGAATTGCTTAGTGAATATGACTTCAAAATTAAGCACATCAAAGTTAAGGAGAATCAAGTGGCCAATGCACTCAGCAAAAGAGTGTATGAGATGCATATTGCAACCATTAGTATGTAAAAATATGATTTAAAAGACATAATTTCAGAGGCTACAAATTTATAATTTTAGAGGCAGCAAATTTAGATAAGTGTTATTTGCAGATAAAAGAGACATTACAATAGAAATTTAAAGACTTTGAGATGAAAGAAAATGGAATCCTCATGTATAGAGGTAAGGTATATGTGCCAAATTCAGAAGAGATGAAAAATATAGTGCTAAGAGAAATGCACAATGTGCCATATGTTGGGCACCCAAGACATCAGAAATCTATTACAGTTGTAAGGATCCAATACTTTTGGCCTGGAATGAAGAAATAACTGGCTAATTATATCTCTAGGTGTCTAGAGTGTCAAAAGGTAAAGTGATCCGGATTTTATGAGCAGAACGAAATGAATACAGATTATTAATAGGTGCTTAACACGAAAATAACAGAGATACAGTAAAACTGGTTTTCTATTAAATAACGAA
>JASDQU010439520.1:54656-70504 GCA_032191745.1 Picea mariana
TTCTTAAATTTCTTGTTACAACCACTTTACCCTTTCATTAAAGACTTGTAACCAACTAGGGGCTTCTTGACCATTCTTCTGGGCTTCTAAATTCACAAGGCCATAACTCCTAAACCGTGAGGAACTGCGTGGTATACCACCTATCACCAAAAATGACATGATGAGTAATATCCATCAATGAGTGAGTTACCTACATTTACACCATCCTTCATGACCTTTTTCCTTGATCAACTACGGTTTCCATAACCATACCTTTCGGGCTACCAGACGTATTCAAGGGTTCACATCAATCACAAATAATCTTTCAACAATGATTCTGAAGATTATTCTTCAAGTCTTATATAGATTCAAGATGGATTCCAGTGATGATAAGGTCATCCACATATAATACAATAATGAGGAATTCATTAGCAAAGTACTTTAAATATATATTTAGATCATATATACACCATTTGAATCCATTCTTCATGAAATAAGTATCAATTTTATCATACCAAGCACTAGAGCCTGGCTTAAGACTTGTTTAATTTCCATACCAAACTTAAATTTTCAGCAGTGATAAAACTAGGCAGTTGTTGCATATAAATGTTTTCACAAAGATCACCATTAAAAAATGCACTCTTAACATCCATTTGGTGTAGTCCCCATTGATAATATGCAACAACAGAAAGAATTGTTCGTATAGTGTTCATTTTAGCAACTGGAGAAAAAGTTTCATTATAATAAATACCTTCTTGTTGAGAAAAACATTCTTCTACTAATCGAGATTTATGTTTTTCAATTTGTCACTCTTTAGGAAAATTTGTCTTATATATCCATTTACAACCAACTAAATTCTATTCAGGAAGAAGGGAACACGAGTCCAAGTCTTGTTCTTCATTAATGATTCATACTTTGAAATCATTGTTTTTTCCCATTCAGGTTTATCCTTAGCTAGAGTGTATGTGGAAGGATCATATATAGCCAAAAATTTAGTCATAAGAGCAAAGTCATATCTAGTTTTATGAGCATCATAAGGAATATGCAAGATACCATATATATAAAATATGCAGAACATAAATAAAATGCTAGAAATGGCAGAATAACAGTAAAATATCCAGCATAATCTTCACAATACACAGAAATGATATACGGAATAGCAATAGAAATAGCACTTTGATTCAGAAAGCAATGTTCACAGGCCTCTTCGAGGGGGCAACCTCCAGTTGAGCAGTGCTCTGTTACAATAATCTCCAAGCTAGGTTTCTCATACCCTCGGCCCTTATTTATACTAAATATGTCTATTAAGAGAAGCATCTAGAGGAAGATCCTTTTAGAAGCAGAAGCTTCTATTAGGTCTTCTTACATCTGCCTTATTCTATTTTATTGAAAGGCCTTATTAATATTGACCTTTATTACATCCGAATACATTGATCTACCTATGTGCGGATTAGGACCTTAACATGTCCACCCCCTTAAAAACAACCTTGTCCTCAAGGCTTGAGATGTGGAAACTGTTGCAGAATGGTAGCTGGTTCCCAAGTGGCATCTGTCGGAGTCATATCTTTCCACTGTACTAGCACTTCCTTGATGGTTCTCTGATGCAGGCGACACTCACGCTAGTCCAAAACTACTTCTGGCTGTAGCCAAATGGATCCTTCTTCAGCTAACTCTGGAAGGTTGGTTTGAATTTGGCACCTGGTTCCAATCACCTTCTTCAAGCATGAAACATGGAAAATAGGATGTAGCTTCGACTGATTGGAAAGAGATAACTGATATGCGACTTGTCTCACATGCTTGAGAACTGTGTAAGGGTCATAAAATTTGGGGGCTAGATTCTGACAATGCTCGGCCTTGAGGGAAGTTTGCTTATATGGTTTCATTCTCAGAAACACCTGATCCCCCTCTAGAAATTGACGTTCAGAACGACCTTGATCTGCTTGCTGCTTCATTCTATTTTGTGCCATGACCAAGTTCTCTTTAAGGGTACGAAGGATGTCCTCTTGGACTATCAGTGTTTGGTCAACCGCCTGGACCTTCAAGGTACCTGGTAAGTATGAGAGAACTGAAGGTGGCTTCTGTCCATATACTTCTTCAAAAGGAGTCATGCGAGTGGCTGTATGGTATGTAGTGTTGTACCACCATTCGATGAGGGGAAACCATTGAGCCCACTGGTGTTGTTTTTCAGAGGCAAAGCACCTCAGATATGTTTCCAAACACTTGTTGGCAACTTCCGTTTGNGCCATGAAGCTTGAAGACCTGGTCCATGAAAATTTGAGCCACCGTGGATGCAGTAAATGGGTGGGGAAGAGCGCAAAAAAGAGAATACTTGGAAAGGCGATCCACCACCACCATTATGACTGATTTATTCCCTGATTTGGGTAAGCCTGTAATAAATTCCATAGATATATCCTTCCAAATAACAGGGGGAATCGGAAGCGGTTGGAGGGTGCCTGGAGATTTAACTGTTTCTCCCTTGTTGCATTGACACACCTCACATTCAGCGACAAACTTACGGATGTCCTGTTTCATACCATCCCAGAAAAAAGAATGTTTGACTCGGTCATATGTTTTGGTGAACCCTGAGTGTCCCGCTGTGGGTGTAGCATGAAGCTCAGAAAGCACCGTGGATTTGAGCTTGGATTGTTTACTTAAATACAAGAGGCCTTTGTATTGAAGCTCATTCTGGAGCCAGGAGTACTCGATGGGAGTCGGAGCCTTGTTCTGCAGTTGCTGGATCAAATGTGAACTTTTGGGATCTTGAAGCCATTCCTGGCGCACATCTTGGAGCCAATCGGGTACAATAAAAGAAAGAGAAAAAATGGATCCTTCATCTTCATATTTCCAAGACAGTGCATCTGCCACAACATTGTCTTTGCCCTTCTTGTAAATGATATCATAATCACATCCAAAGAGCTTAGTCACCCATTTTTGCTGTTCCTGGGAGGAAATGCGTTGTTCCAGAAAGTACTTGAGGCTTTGATGGTCTGTCTTAATTTGGAAGCGTTGCCCCAAGAGATACGGATGCCACAACTCAACGACATGCAGAATCGCCAACATTTATTTTTCATAAATTGGTTTGCCCAGATTCTTTTCAGACAGTTGCTTGCTAGTGAAGGCCAAAGGTCGACCCTCTTGCATAAGGACAGCACCAATTCCTTTCTCTGAGGCATCACATTCCAACACAAAGGTCTTTGTGAAGTTGGGAAGGGCCAGAACTAGAGTGGTGCACATGGCCGTCTTCAAGGTTTGAAAAGCTTGAGCAGCTGCTGGAGTCCAAGTGAAAGAGTTCTTTTTGAGGAGAGCCATGAGAGGGGTTGCAATCTTTCCATAGTTCTTAACGAACTTGCGATAATACCCTGTGAGGCCCAAAAATCCACGCAATCTTTTGAGAGTCTTTGGGTGCGGCCAATATTGCATAGCTTCAAACTTTTTCGGATCCACCCTGACGCCATTCTTTCCCACCAGATGACCCAAGTATTCTACTTCTGAGGCACCAAAAGCACATTTGGACTGTTTCAGGAAAAGTTGGTGCTGAGAGAGTAGGCGGATAACTTGATCCACATGAGTAAGATGGTATGTCCAGGTTTTTCTATAGATGAGGATATCATCAAAGAAAACTAAGACAAAATGACGGAGAAAAGGGCAAAAGACATGGTTCATGAGGCTCTAGAAGATGGAGGGGGGCGTTACACAAACCAAAGGGCATGACCAAAAACTCATAGTGGCCCTCATGAGTGTGAAAGGAAGTCTTGGGAATGTCGGCCTCTTTCATACGTATCTGGTGATAGCCTGAGCGAAGATCAATTTTGGTAAAGAATTGGGCGCCACTCAATTCATCCAGGAGGTCATCAATGACAGGAATGGGAAATTTGTCTTTGATGGTTAGTTTGTTGAAAGCACAGAAGTTAGAGCACATTCTCCAAGAACCTTCTTTCTTCAGTACCATGACGACCAGAGAGGAGTAAGGTCTTGTACTAGGACGGATGACGCCGGCAATAAGGAGTTCCTGGACCATTTTTTCAATTTCATTTTTTTGTGCAAAGGGGTGGCGATATGGACGTATATTGGGGGGAAGGCTTCCTGGGACAAGGAGAATGGAATGATCATGGACACCGCGGGAAGGAGGGAGTCCTTGGGGAGTGGAAAATACCGTTTGATTCTTAGAAAGGAGGGCTTGGAGGTCTTGGGGCACTGGTGGGGTCTTTGTGGCTTGTATGGCATGGAGTTGAGAAATGACACCAGAATGGCCTTTTTTGAGTAGTTTTTCCATGCAATGAGAACTGATGACCTCAGGTGAGCCAGCAGTGATGCCTTGAAATTTATATTTGTGGCCTCCTTGGTCGAATTACATGATTAAGTTCTGAAAATCCATGAGAATGGGACCCAAAGTCCTTAGCCATTCTGCACCCAACACAATGTCGCAACCGCCCATGTCAATAGAAAACATATGGGATTTTAGGTGGTAGTCACCGATTTGGAGACTTACATTTTCACATCGCCCGCCACATTTCATAGAACCACCATTGGTAATCATGATTTGGAAATTGTTGACAACATGGATGTAGCAATGGGTTTCTTGGGCAATGCAGCGATGAATAAAATTGTGGGTGCTACCACTATTAACCAGAATGATGACCTTTCGGTGCTTGATGTAACCAATTAACTTGAGGGTTTGGGGGCCAGAGAAGATGGTGAGAGCATTGAGAGAAATGATCGGTTCCACTTCAGGAGGGTTTATGTCAGTGATTTTTGGTGACTCGGGCACAAGGGGAGTGTCAACATCTTCTTCCGGAAGATCCTCAGAGATGGCCATAAAAATCTTTTGTTCCTTACATTTGTGGCCTGGGAAATATTTTTCATCACAAGTATAACAGAGGTCTTTGAGTTGGCATTCAACCATTTCATCCCTGGTCATTTTTTGGATTTTTAATGGGGCGGAGGGAGTAGTGGGGTTATTGGTTTAGGGCGAGGGATAAAGGACGGCTTACGGTTTTGAGAGGAAACAATTTGTTGTGCTTCTTTAGCTTTTTTGGTAGCCTCTACCCAAGTCGTAGGTCGAGCCATGAGGACATGGGCCTGAATCTCCTCTTTGAGGCCACTGATAAAACACTCTCAAAAGAAAGCATCAGTCATGCTCTCTGTTCGAAAATCTAGATGCTCAAATGCAGATATGAAGTCTTCTACTGTTCCTGATTGCTTCAATTTTTTCAAATGGCCCAAATGGTTGGTGTTAGTGTCAAAGCGTTCATAAAGCTCAGCTACAAATTGGGTCCAAGCAATATACCCTTGACAGGAAGTTTTTCTCCATTGCCACCATTGCCAACGTTCTTGATCTAGATGGAGAACACCATACTGGAGTTTGACCAAGTCATCTGTATTGTTGTAGAGAGAGAAATAATGTTCCATTTGGGTGACCCAACCAGTGGGGTCCAATCCATCAAATTTGGTTACATCCACCCGTGGAAGGCGTATGTCCCGTTTAAAGTGATGGGGTTGAAAGGAATGGGAAGAAGTTTCACCTTCAGTCTTTGTATGTGCATCAGGAAAAGAGTCATCGGTAGGGATCTTGATTTTGGTACAGAGTGATGCAAAGACAGATTCAAGCTGGGTGGTCAGTTCATGTTTAACTTCTGCCATTGCAGACTGCACAACTACATTTACACATGCATTTATGGATGCATCATGGGAGGCAATAGTAGCACTGAGTTGTTGCACTTCTTGTTGGGTCTCGAGGAAACCATATTGCAAGGTGTTGAAGCGAGACTCTAGTTCTTGGCTACGGGTATGGGCCATGAGGATGGGTGAACTGAAAAGGGAGTGGGCAGGGTCAGAAATTTTTGCAGAAAAATGATATGGATGAATGTGATAAGGGAGAGAAGATGAATCTAATGGAATAGGTCTCAAATAATGGTGAAAAAATTTCCAGACTTTTTTTTTTTCTATAGGGGCGTGGTTATACTTTGGTCTGAAGAATGTTGCAGTGCTGAAATCCCTAAATTCTGAACCAGAGTATTTACTTAGCAACCCGAACACATATGCGTGGAAATAGATCTTGTCGGTTTAATTTGTGTATGTTTATGTTTATGTTCCCCAAGGCTTAGGTATTCAAGGGTTCTATAGACAAGGGTTTTCCCTGTGCTATAGCTCTCTGATATACGTGCATGATCCAACAGTAGTACTCGGCCCAATATCTCAGGGCACTAACTAAGGAGGATAGACCGTACCCTTAGCCGTACTACCCGACTACCCAGGTACTAGAGAGTATCTTCTCGAGTGTTATTCTCGATGACACTATAGTAGTCCGGCGAGCGATAGGTTTATCTAAAGAGGACTTTAGGAAATCTAGGCCGATCTGTACACAGGTGTTGTCTGATGCGCTACCACTCGAAGGGGTACCAACAGGGGTTACAAGGGTGGCCAATAGATGTGCGCTTAAGAACCACTTGTATTTCCTGCATGTATGAATCCCTCAACTGCAGGTTTATGCGCATAACAACAGATCTCTGTGGCTTAAAGACGTCGGAATATGTCTCTACCCTGAAGAAAAAAAATACCCACAATTTCTTCCAAGGAAAGTGCTCTGATACCACTTGCAAGATACCAGATATATAAAATATACAGAACAGAAATAAAATGCTAGAAATGGCAGAATAACAGTAAAATATCCAGCATAATCTTCACAATACACAAAAATGATATACGAAATAGCAATAGAAATAGCACTTTGATTCAGAAAGCAATGTTCACAGGCCTCTTCGAGGGGGCAACCTCCAGTCGAGCAACACTCTGTTATAATAATCTCCAAGCTAGGGTTCTCATACCCTCGACCCTTATTTATACTAAATATGTCTATTAAGAGAAGCATCTAGAGGAAGATCCTTCTAGAAGCGGAAGCTTCTATTAGGTCTTCTTACATCCACATTATTCTATTTTATTGAAAGGCCTTATTAATATTGACCTTTATTACATCCGAATACATTGATCTACCTATGTGCGGGTTAGGACCTTAACAGAATACCAATCTCAAAACTTGCAAATTCAAGAGTTTTACAGGCGTAAACAAGAAGAGGGGTAGTGGCCATAACCACTATATTATCTTCAGAACATTCAAGAGGATCACTTGAAGAGGTAGGTGAACTAGGATCAAGATTAGGAACATAGATGGAGGAAGAGGTATACTAGATGGGAGTAATAGGAGATGAAGGCAAATTCAAGGTAACATGAGGTTCATGAGATTCAGGGAAAGGAGAGACTTCATTAAATTGAACATCACGTTGAATGATAACACCTTGGGTAGATGGATAAAATAAACTGTAAGATTTATATTCCTCACTATAACCAATGAAAATACATTTGTGAGACTTGGGCTCTAACTTTTTCATTTGTCATCAAGAATATAGGCCCAATATTCACTGCCAAATATCTTAATGTTACTTATCTCGGGATTTCTTCCATTCCATTTTTCTATGGGAGTAACCTACAAAAATTCTTTAGTAGGAACTCGATTTAAAATATAGATAGAAAAAAAAATGGCTTCAACCCAAAACCTTTTATGTAATCCTTTAGAATAAAGCATACATATAGCCATTTCAACCAAAGTTCTATTTTTCCTTTTAGTTGCCCCATTTTGTTGAGGTATATAAGGATAAGTCTTTTGATGTTGAGTACCACGCTTACATAAATATGCAGTGCATTTATTTTTAGTGAATCCCCCCCCCCCCAATTATCAGTTCTCAATATCTTAATACTTTTACCATATTCATTACGAACCATGGATTTAAATTCTAGAAATTTACCAARGGTTTCACTTTTATGTTTCAAAAAATAAGCCCAATATTTTCTACTATAATCATCAATAAAAGTAATAAAATAGACAACATGAAACAAACGAGTTTCAAGAGGACCACATATATCACTATGAATTAATTGCAATTGTTCTTTAGCATGCCAAGCTTGACCTTTCTCAAACATTTCCATACGATGTTTACTAAGAAAACAACCGTCACAAACACCTTTAGTGGAAGAAATTGAAGGCAATCCAAGTGCCATTTTAGATAACAAATTTTCATTTTAGCATAATTCAAGTGACGTAATATTTCATGCCATAATTTACTTTGTACATCAACATGAGCAACATAGGAATAAAATGGTTGATTTTTAGTTGAATGAAAACTAGTAAATTTATATAAACCGATCAATAGGACTAGAAGAAACTACTTTGAAGTTATGTTTGATATCTTTAAGAACATATTTACCTTTACCTTTCTCAAACATTTTCATATGATCTTTACCAAGAACACAAACTTCATAAACACCTTTCGTGGAAGGAATTGAAGGTAAGCCAAGTACCATTTTTGATAACATTTTCATTTTACCATAATTCAAGTGACCTAACCTTTCATGCCATAATTTACTTTCTTCATAAACATGAACAACATAGGAATAAAACCATTGATTTTTAGTTCATTGAAAACCAATAAATTTATATAAACTAGAATCTTGATCAACGAGACTGGAAGAAACTACTTTGAATTTATATTTGATATCTTTAAGTGCATATTTATCTGGCCATGCTTCAAACTCATAGCCTTTTTGACAGGAACGATAAATAGAAATAATATTGATGGGCATGTCATGAACATGAAAAACATATTCCAATGTATCATTAGGAACTTTAGCATTGCCAGAATGTACTACTAAAATTTTATTACCATCACTAATATAAAGTTTATGTGATGTGTGCTTGTGAGTGTCATAAGAATAAAACAATGAAGTACCAAACATATGGTTAGAAGCACCATAATCCATTCCATTCCACAAAAGAAGAAGATTCACCTGGTCGAACAAAATAGGCACAAAGAGAAATTTATTGTTCAACGGGGGATTTATGCTTGGATTTAGAAACTTTATGTCTCTGTTTAAAACAAATATTTTTCAGGGTGGTTGGTTTTTCCACAATACTTACAAGGATTAAACAACTTCTTTTTACTAGCATCATCACAAGCATCATTATAAGAGTGTTGGGAATATCCTTTAGTATGTGATTAATGATTTTATCAAAAACTTAAATAGGATTATTTTTAGTCTACAAGGATTACTAAGAAAGCATTTTTTTGTTCTACAAGAATTATTAGGCTATATCAATTTTCTTTCAGTTCAACAAGAAATAATTATATCCTATCAAAATCTTTAGGATCTAACTCATGGATTTTCTTTTCAAGGTATTAAACAAATACATCATCAGATTTATCAAATAAAGAAGATAAGGTTTTCCATACCTCAATTGGGCTATCTTCAACTTCAATATGTAGTTGAAGACCTTCAAACTCAACATGTAGTTGAAGACTATCTAAAATCATTTGACCAATGAGTCCTCTTGCTTGATCACAACCTTCTTCCCATATAACTAAGTATTTAGAATCAATAGGTTTCTTATGTTCACGAGTAACTAACCACGATAAATTCTTACTCATGATAATATCAATCTACTTTTTCTTCCATGGAATATAGTTAGGACCCACTAACTTAGGAACATACAATAATTTTGAAGTCATTATGATAAATAAAACAAGAAACTAAACCCTAATGCAAACAAAGACAAGAAGCTTATGACTAGAAGAAAAGATCAATAAATTGAAATTTTTTATTACCTGTGATGAATATAGAAGTAACTTGCCCTAGATCTAAGTAAAGAGAGAGAAATTGGTTGTAAATCATGGTCATATGGATGTGGTTGTACGTGTAAATAGGTAGATCATCTCAAAATCCCTCAAATCTGAGGAAAAATGACCTCTAACCACCAAATCGACCCTCCACAAACCAAATTGACCTCTTAAATTGTTAGAACGACCTCTTAAGTAAGAAAATTTATTTATTTGAGAAACAATGTGGCTGTATGACTACAAATTAGAGAAAAATAGTTCGTACACCCTCTCAGCAAATAGATCAACCCTCTAAAACACAAATTGGCCCCTGAAATTGAAAATCAAGAAGAGAAATTCACCCCCAAAGAAAAATCAACCCTCCAACATGCAATATCGCCCCTTTAATAAGATGAAACGAATCGAACCTCTGATGAGAAAATTGACCCGATCACTTGCAAATTTTCTAAAAAAAAAGAGTTCATACAACAAATAATGAATTTATGAAGGGATGTTTTTCATTTCACGAAAAAAATAAAATAAGAAAGAGACAAGAGAAAAATATATGTGGTAAAACCCCAATGTGGAGAAACATCCATGAGAATATATTATCTCTTTATTCTTCAAAAATCTCCAATCCTATATTTTTTCAACATGTATTTAATGGGTTGAGCTCTTACCTCTATTATATACCAAGAGATATGGAGGAATTACATCCCAATAATAAATGTGGGATAAATGTAATTTCATCTCTTTATATAATAAATGATAACAAGAGTGGTTTACTTCATGATGAATGTGGGATAACTCTTTTACATAAGATTACAACTTCTTCAGGCATAACACTAGGCATTATTACCTTCTAATGTAACGCATTCCAACAACAACACTGAAATATAGGTATTGCAATGACTAAAATGAACAATGATCATTTAAAGGGTCCCACTAAACAACATATATGAGTAAGTTCATTTCTAGGTAGAGTTAAAATAAATGTTTTGATGAACCCATTAACTATTGACCACAATTGTAGATGGTTCATAATGTGTAGGGTTTTGGGAAAGGATAAGTCTTCATTGAATGAGTTTTTTTCAATAGAGGATTAGAGTCCCTCCACTTCCCATTCCTTATGAGATCTCCATTACAAAATAATAATAATAATAATATAACTTTGAATATATTTTTTTACTTTTACACAAAAGTTAAAAATAAATAAATTGAAATACCTATATCAACTACAAATAAATAACAAATAAAGTAGAGAATATTAGAAAGTCAAAAAATCATACAACAATTTTAATATTTATTATATCTAATAATAACTAATAATAATCATTTTATAATATCCATTATATTCAAATATTATAAAGTGGAAAGTGATATTCTTATAATTTAAAAGACAATTTTAAATTTCTACATATATTCATAGATAAATAAAATAATAAAAAACCATTTAATCATATATTCATAGATAAATAAAATAATAAAAAACCATTTAATCATATATAAAAGGTACCATTTTCAATTATCACCTAGAGTGATTCGCAAGTGGTCTTGTTAATTTACTTTCTTTATTGATTTAGTTAGTGAGTGGTCTTGTTAATTTAATTTTTTTAAATACTCTCTTTATTTAATACATAATTATATATAGTTTTGTTTGTTTACTTTATTTTCTTTAAATGTTCCATACTCACTAGTTATAGATAAGATGTTTTATTTATGTTTATATAAGATTTTAAATATAATTTTATTTTTAAATATTTTAAATTAAAATTTTAATTATTAAAAAATTGTATAAAATAAAATAAACAAATATTGTATTTTAGTTATTGAATATATAAAATAAATAAATTAAATAAAAAATTTGATTTTATATTTATATAAATATATAAAAAACAAATTAAATAAAAATTCTTAATTTTTATTATTTATATAAATTTATTAATTACTAAAAATATATAAATTCAATTATATATATTTTATTGTTTACCTTTTTTTAAAAAAATATGACACATGGTAAATGTACTAAATGAAGAAACTTGTATATAATTTAAAGTTTTTATTTTTAATATCATCATATTTCACCTTCCATCTATATGCACACCTTCACAAAAAGAAGTAAACACGTATATAATATAAACACTTCCAATGCCTTATCTATATCTCCATGACTCACATTATAGAGATAGAAATGGAGATATGTATATTATGTAATTGATATTACATATTCACTATATACATTATACAATATATATGATTTTTTTTTAATATTTTAATTTTAATATGTTTTTTTATTAAATTTTTATTTAAATAAAAATATTGAAAAAAATAAAAATAATATATAATTTAATATATAAAAATTATCAATAATTATTATTTTAGTTTTTATAAATATTTGTTTTTAAAATATTTTATTTTTTTTTGTAATTAGGGGAATCGGTAACAACGGTAGTATCATATTTTCACTTGACACGGACACTTGCCAATCCATCTACACCCCTGTAGGCCTATTAAAAAATCTATTAAACTATAAAATGAAAATATTATTATTATTCTTACTTATCTTATATGTCATAGCATGCATTTGATTACCCTCACTTTTTTTGAAAATATTAAAAAAACAAATTAATAAATTACCCATTAAATTATAAAATGAATGTATTATTATTTTCCTTAATTATATTTTTATTAATCATAACATATACGTATCATCCTCATTTTTTTAAAATATTCAAAACCCAAAACATATTTAAAGAAAAAACTAATAAATTACCCCATAACAAAAAGCCATTCCATGTTAATTATGTTGTTTACATTTATATATTTAAAAAATTAAAAAATAACAAACAAAAAAGTTCCATTTTCTATGTAAATTAAGAAAAGAAAAAAACATTTTAGTGGACACCACACAAAAAAGTTACATTTTTTCTCTATCACTTATATGATTGTTCCCTATTGTCTTCTTCCCGTGCCTCGCCACATTACGTCGAGGCATTCTTTTAAGGGACATTTATGTCCAGGCTTCGTCGTCTGTCGAAAGCCTATTGAAATCTGACACCTGTCATCCCTAGATACCAATGCGTTCTACTAAATCTCCCGCCCATGTCTCCCATCCCTATTTGCACCATCCCTTCCCCTCTGCACCAACAAGGATATATGAGAAGGTGGTTGAGGGATCTGATTGTGAATGCAGATGATCAGTGTGAGGTGGTTGTGAATGCGAGCAATCAGTGTGAGGGGGTTGGGTCAATTTGGCAGGATTGGATCTCACTGCTATGTTTACTCGTTCACCCAGGTATTCACTTTTTTAATGATTTTATTACATAAAAATATTTTCTCTGTGTTTCTTTTGTTAGATACCACTGGAATCACTATGTACAACTAGATACTAGTATTTTCATAAATAACACTACCTTGTAATTCTAATTTACTAATGGCATTCACTTTTTTAATGATTTTGTTACATATAAATATTTTCTCTGTGTTTCTTCCGTTAGATACCACTGGAATCACTCTTTACAACTAGATACTAGTATTTTCATAAATAACACTACCTTGTAATTCTAATTTACTAATGGCATTTTCTAGAGCATCTTATTGCAATTTGTAATTGTAGTATACCTCGGAGTTGCCTTTATCATTTAAATCTAGCTTGTAGTGTTATCAAGTTTTCAACAGAGGGATTTTGAATTTGCTTTTGTTTGCTTTGTGTTGTTAATGTTGATGCATGGTTGTGATTTATTTTCATGCGTCATGGTGTGAGTTGCTGAGATAACAGGTTTAATTATGGATATTCCCTTTAGCTCTTGGTTGATTATTTTCCTTTGTAAATGCACGATGTTGGTTTATTTTCGTACCTCATGGTGTGAGTTGGTGAGACAACAGGTTTAATTATGGATATGCCGTTTAGCTCTTGACTGGTTATTTTTGTTTGTATTACAATTTGAGGAGCATAATGATGTAGAAATGTCCAGAGAGACGCATTGGCCAGAAAAAACTGGCATATATGCTTATCACCCTATAACGTTTCTACACGATCTCTAGATCTTCATTTTGCATTTTTTTTGTTTATCTTTTATTTTGGATGCCTATTAGAGTTTATTTGCATGATTGATTTTTGGCATTAATGTTGTAGTTAAGTCTACCTAAATATTTTTCTCTTTCTTTATGGTTCTTCACCTGGATATACTCTCTAGGCACTTCATGAAAAGGGTTCAAGGGATTTTACTATTATCATTTTTCACTCTGGTTTCATAAGTTTCAGTATATGTCCGTCCATAACTTCATTTATCTTCAACAGTTTTAGGTTATTTTCATTTTAAATTACAGTTCAAGATTTTTATGTGGCATCTAGTTGTTTTGCATGTGTCATTCATGTCCATCATTTTATTTTGACCTTTTGTGTCTAAACTTTGCAGATAAGGCTCCGTAAAAGAGGGTTCTCAGAATAGACTTTTAAAGGACATCTACCAAAGGTATAAACAACATGTATCTATCCAAAAAGGTGAAATGGGTGACACAAAAAATGCTCTCCCTTCCTCGAAGAATAGGGTTGCAGGTAGACAACTTTCTAGGGATGATGATCCTGATGCGGAGGAAGATGTTTTTGGTCAAGAAGTTGGAAATTTCCTTATGGAGGTTTCAAGAAACCATTGTCGGTTAACCCGAAGGAACTATTATTGTGTAACATACTTGAATAATTTATTATGTCTTTATAGGCTTCTTCTTAGAGATGGCATTATAGAATGACATCTTAACATGCTTAGATAAACTACCCGATATTTATTTCAACAATTTTAGGAATATATGTCTATTCATAATTGTATAGTATCTCAAGGCCTTTGTTTTAAGGTTGGAATGCCATTATATTAGACAAAGCTCCAAGCTTTCAA
This sequence comes from Picea mariana, assembly GCA_032191745.1. Lineage (NCBI taxonomy): Eukaryota > Viridiplantae > Streptophyta > Pinopsida > Pinales > Pinaceae > Picea > Picea mariana. The sequence continues at coordinate 69,172 of JASDQU010439520.1, forward strand.
GGTGGATTTTGTTTATTTCTTTGGTTGAGTGGATTGGAAGGATTTTTGACATACTATCTTATATGTTGAATGGACAGTCTGCAATATTTATAGTGTTTGCCAAAGTTTCTCTGTAAAGGTTCTAATGTAGAGATTTGTAATTGTTTTAACAACTATGTTATAGGATTCAAAGGATTTTTGAGATTATTTTTATGTTGAATAAACAATCATCAATGTTTATAGTTTTTGTCAAAGTTTCTTCAGTTCTAATGTAAAGAGTTGTAACTGTTTTAACAACTCCGTTATGAGAATAACAAGAATTACTATAATGTCTATAACAACTATTGATTCCACTTGAATGCATGCAGAGGTAATTGTCGATTTCAGAGTCTCAACTTTACATCTCTTAGCACTTTAAACTTTATATGGTGAGAGTTTGTGCACACTTTTTTTCTTTTTAATAAAAGAAAAATTGAAGGGCTTTCATTCCTCTGAAACTCTGACTGGGTTTACTTTGTGAGAGCTCTTTTTTCACTTGTTCTTCTAATTCCAATGTACATTGTTTTTACTTGTTCTTCTAATTCCAATGTTCATTTGTCCATCTTCCACAATGTTACTATGTTTAGAACATGTCAAATGGTTGGAATTAATTAATGTACCTGATATGCTTTTCTTTTAATAAGTGGCAGGTCATCTATTCATATATACTAGTGGTCAAAATATTTGCAAGCCGTCAGATAATCCAGTGGAGAAACCCTCATATTGAAACCTCTATAGTAGTATGTCAAGTACATTGGCTTGAATAATATCACAATTCAAAATTGGAAAAAGTTTTCATACGTCTTGCCCCTGGCCACTGTATCCTAATAGAAACAAAATAAAACAATACCAAGTGTATCTTATCCTCTGGCCACGAAATCTTGGCAAAGGAAAAATAGGATAGGCTTGGATATAGCTTGGCCCCACGCTGCTAAATCCTATGCTATGATCAAACTAGAAATAAAACATATAAATTGAGGCCTCAGAGATAGAAGGGAACTTGAGATTCATTTTGGGATTCTTCTTCTTGATCAAGGAAATGAGGGGTTGGGAGTTCTCTCCAAAGTGGTGGTCTTCCATTTCTCCCTCATCCATGTCTTTTGGATCGAGCTCTCAACTCTAGATGGTTTGTAGCAAGATGTAGTATTTGTCACTGAATTGTGGAAGTTCTTCTTCTACTCCATTCATTCAATGGGGGGTTTTTCTTCTCCAAGGTAGAGTCCATATCATATTTTATCATTTCCTTGGTATGCCAGTATAGCTCTATGATAAAACAGTACATGGTGGTTTTGCTTCTTGAAAATATTGTATTTGG
>JASDQU010439521.1:16963-36872 GCA_032191745.1 Picea mariana
TTCTTCTATGTTTTCATCTTGAGATGGTTCTTGTTATTTTTCTTCTTCCTCTTCACAATATATGTAGAATAATTTATTCTCACCACACTTATGTCATTTAATGTACTTGCTGTCACAATTAAAGCATAAATTTTTTTCTTTTGTTTCCTCCAATTGTTGAGGTATCAACCTTGTAGGTTGAGGTGTTTTACAAGATGGAACATTATTCTCTCGATAGATTTTAGGAGTGGTCCTTCTAGTAGCCATAGCCATATTTTTACTTTCAACATTTATTTCCACTCTAAATGCATTCTACAATGATTTGGGTTCGCAAAGGTGAACCTCATGTTGAATGTTATCCTTTAAATTTATTATGAATACATCAATAATGTGCTCATCTGGAATATTTGCTACCTTTATATTCAATCTTTGGAAGTTCTGAATGTGCTCTGCAACGAAACACTTTTTCTTTAGATGTATCAATTGGATAAAGAAGGCATTGTTCTTTTTACCCTCATAGTGTGCTATCATTTCTTCCGTGAACATTTTCCAAGTGACGAGTGATTTGTGACAACAAATCCATCGATACCACACAAATTAATTGGGTTCTAAATATAAAGAAGCAATTTGTACCTTTTGTGTATGTGACACATTAGGTAGATTAAATAATTGCTCCATCTGAAGTATCCATGTGATTGGATCCTTTCTATCAAACTTCCTCATATTGATCTTAGGAAAGTGGTTGGTCTTTGACGAAAGGTTGGAGTTTCTTCATTCTTGATTCATCTTCCTTTTTTCCTTATCATGAATTTTATGGGATACATTTTCACTTTCATGTTTCCTGTCTATTAGAAAAAATTTCAATCCTTCCATGATCTCCCTTTTTAAACCATTCATCATCCCTTGTAGTTCAACTTTTGTTACTTTCTTCTTTTGTAATTCATTTATGTCCCTATGCATTTCTTCACCTTCATCAAGAGTCCAAGTAGGACTATCTTGAGGCTTATTTCATGTAGAAGTTCCCTTTTTTGGTGGCATGTTGGCAAAGTATCACTTTTAAACCTTGATTTTGTGGCGGTTCTGCTTAACGATCTTTGCTTTGTTGTATCTCCAAACTTTCGTCCCTTCTGGGTACGAAAATTTATTCTTTGCAGTTCCATCATATTTTTTTTCTGCAATGCCACAAGTCTAATCAAAATTGGATGTGCCAAGTGGAAGTTATGATAACTTCCCCACAACTTGCTGATGTTTGGTCATTCTAGGAGATCTCACTTGTATAGAGTTCCTTGCACAAAATAATTGATATAAAATTCTGAAAATTGTACCACAAATACTATAGGTTGTCCACTATCCAATGCAATGAGTCTCACTCAATTTGGATTCTCTAGGAATGATTTATGATTGTTTTACCTGGAACACCTACTTGACACTAGTCAATAGAACTAGTTAGATACCCTATATTAGATAGAGTGTATCTACAAATGTAATATGAACTAGAAGATTATTTTTTTACCAAATATAACTTAATAATTTCTATGAATATCCTCCAAATTGCAGGGTCTGAAACGTTACAGAAAAAATTTCATAGCGAAAATTTTGCGATGGCTAAATTCAGGATGATTTCAAAACCCTATCTTACACAAGATATATCTATGAAAGTATAAGGCCTCAGGAACTGTAATTTGAACCAAATGTATCTTAATTTGTATACTAAATATCCTCCAAGGGGTCCTTATGAAACATCATAGAAAAAAAATTATAATGAAAATTCCATGGTGTCTCAGATAAAGTAGTGAAACCCCAAGACCTTTAGCTCTAATACCAAATGTTAGGAACCAAATACCAATATAGCATAGAAAAACCTCATAATAAGTACTTAACGCCTTGAAAAATAGAGAATTTCATATAATAAGCTTCTTCGAGGGCAACCTCCTTATACACCACATAGATTTCCAAATACAATATGATTCCAAATGAAAAGGTCTCCTTGGTAAATATAGGAGACTAAGAGGTACAATTAAAACTAATCGACCCAAGACACATTAAATAAAATAACATTACTAATGTAATATGCCCTAATTAAGGGATAATGTGCCATTATTTAGGGCTTAATAGTAAAGACTTAAAAACTACAAATTCTTAGAAGATATTTTGAAAATCCGTCAATGAAAGATACAGATACAATAGATTCATTCTACACCCATGTCATTGGATTGATAAATCCAGATTAAGTCTCATGGTGAAACCACAAAGGACAAAAAAATTGTTGTGAAGGTACTTAAGAGTCTTCCTCCTAAGTTTGATACTCTTGTTGTGACTCTAGAAGAGAGAAAAGACTTGAGTCAATTTAGTTTAGATGAACTACAAGCTTCCCTCATCAATCATGAACACATATTGAATAGGTCAGGTATGTCATTAGAGAATGCATTTTTCATGTAGTCATCTATAAGTCGTGGAAGAGTAAGGGGGAGATCTAACTCTATAAGTCGAGGAAGAAGTTTTTTCAGAAGTTGATGTAGTAACAATCCTGGAAATACTGGTGGAAGAGGTCAAAAACCAGGTACTGTTTAGCCAAGTTGTCATAGAAATGACAAATCAATGATTCAATGCCATTACTGTAAAAAGTATGGATATTATGGATATGAGTGCAGAAAGAGACAGTATAATCAGAACAAGCGAATTCCAGATTAGTCAAACAACACAAATAACCAAAATATCCCCATGTTTATGGTGCCTATTGTAGAAATTCCTATAGTATCACCAGTTCAATGCAATGTTCCTTAAGAAATTTCATGTGGCATATGGTACTTAGATTCAGGTTGTAGTAACCACATGACAAGAAACATAGAATTATTTTCTAGTTTGAATGAGTCAGTCCAAACAAAGGTTAAACTTGGAACATATATCCAAGTCATTGTCTTAGGAAAAGGAAGTATAAACATTCTAACCAAGAAAGGAGAACAAAGATTTATGTCTGATGTATATTATGTTTCTTGTATGAAGCATAATCTGATGAGCACACGACAATTGTTGCAGAAAGGATACATAATCTACATGGAAGATAATCAATGTGAGATTATGGATAAATGCCCAAGCAATCAACTTATTGAAAAAATTGAGATGACAAGTAACAAAATGTTCCCATTGACATTGAAGCCAACAAACAAGAAGAATACAATGCTAGATATTGATAAAGGAAAAAGTGTGCATTTAGACACTACATTTACAACAGAAAGTGCGCGTAGTACTAATTATAAAAATAGTTCGTTCAATATAAAGAAAGGAGAAAATGGAGTAGAGATGAAGAAAAGATTTCAAACTGAAATAAAAGATGATTCGTGGTTATGGAATTTCAGATTTGGACATTTGAACTTTGGAGCTCTGAAGCTGCTACACACAAAAGATATGGTAATAGGTTTTCCATTGATTGAAAAAACAGAAAGGATATGTGAAGGTTGCATATTTGGAAAGAAAAATAGAGAATCATTTCCAGTTGGAATGTCCTAGATAAAAAAAGATCCATTGGAAATTATACATTCATACAATTGTGGACCAATGCAAAATCCATCTATAGGAGGAAGTACTTATTTTCTAACATTCATTGATGGTTTCTCAATAAAGACATGGATTTATTTCCTAAAGTGTACATTTGATGCATTGGGTTGTTTTCAATAGTTTAAATCACTTGTGGAGAAGCAAAGTAGATATTATATCAAGTGTCTAAGAACTCACAGAGAAGGAGAATACATGTCAAGACAATTTCAGAAATTTTGTAAAGTTCATGGCATCTACATGCAACTTACCGTGCGATACAAACCATAACAAAATGTTGTTGCAAAGAGAAAGAACATAACCATCATGGAAATGGCATGCATTATGTTGACTGCCAAACATTTTTCAAATGAGTATTGGGTTGAGGCAGTAGAAACTACAATATACATATTGAATAGATGTCCAACAAAGAGTGTGAAGAACAAAGTTCCTCAAGAATCCTAGACATGATCAAAGAATAATGTGTGTCACTAAAAATGTTTTGGTTGTGTCGCATATGCAAATGTTCCAGATGAGATGAGAAAGAAGATGGACACAAAAAGACAGAAATGTATATTTGTTGGGTATTCTGAAGGAAAAAAAGGATACAAGTTGTATGACCCTGTCAAAAGAAAATTCATAATCATCCGCGATGTTCAGTTCATGGGGAATGAAGCATGGGATGGAAGCATGGCAAAGACAATGAAAATTATGGATGCAATGGAACATGATGACATAGAATATGAAGTGGTTCAAACACCATGTATAAGTTAGTGCATAGTCCCTTCAACACCTGGCATTGCGACACAAATCATCACAAAGAATACTCCAGTAAGAACAACAGGTGAACAATTTACACCTAGAGTGCAACAAACACCAACAATCAGACCGAGTAGTTCTACATCTCCAGATCCAACATTAGCAAGTATATTACCAAGAAAGACAAGAAGTATGTGTGACATATATAATTAAGACGCAACAAATTCGTTTACAATTTTTGTTTTTTTTCACAAATAGAGACCCATTAACTTTTGAAGAAGCAGTCAAAGATGATTTATGGGCACAAGCCAAGGATGAAGAAATTATATGCATAGAGAACAAACAAACATGGAAATTGGTAGATGTACCTAATGACAAGGGTATTATAAGTGTCAAGTGGATTTATGAAACCAAGCAAGATGCAGAAGAAAATGTATAGAAGTAAAATGCAAGGTTAGTTGTAAGAGGCTTTACACAACAACTTGGAATTGATTTCAATGAAAAATTTGCACCAGTTGCATGCATGGACACAGTCAGAACAATGTTAGAAATTGTTGCGTAGTACAAATGTCCAGTTTATGAGATGGATGTAAATTCATCATTTTTGAATAGAAATCTAGAAGAAGAAGTATACGTGGAACAACCACAAGGTTATGAGGTTCTAAGACAAGAAGAAAAAGTGTAGAGATTGAAGAAATCACTATATGGGTTAAAGCAAGATCCTCGATCTTGGTACAGAAACATAGGTTAATATCTCACACATAATCGATTTGAGAGAAGTGAAAATGAGACACCATTGTACATCAAATAAAATCAGCAAGGTAATATGCTAATTATTTTTCTATATGTGGATGATTCGATATTTACAGGTAACTTTGGCATAGAAGAAATCAAGTTAGTCACAGAGGCTAAATTTGAAATGACTGATTTAGGGCTTATGAGATATTTTTTGGGAATAGAAGTTCACTATTCCAAAATTGGTATATTTATCTCATAGTCTATGTATGCGCATTGAATTCTTAAAACATTCAATATGATGAATTCCAAAGAAGAACCCACACCTGTCATAATAGGATTGAAGTTAAGAAAGGAAGATAAAGGGTCCAAGGTGGATCCCACACTGTTTAAAAGATTGGTAGGAAGTCTTATGTATCTCACAGTGACAAGATTTGATATTATGTATGGAGTGAGCCTAATTTCAAGGTTCGTGGAAACTCCAAAAGAATCTCATTGGAAGGAAGGAAAGAGAATCCTAAGATGTGTGAATGGAACAAAATATTTTGGCATAAACTACTCCACTTTAGAAGATTTCAAACTCATTAGATACACTGATAGTGATTGTCGAGGCAACATAGATGACAGGAAAAGTACCTCTGGGTACACATTTCATTTTGGAACAGATATGTTATCATGGGCATCAAGGAAGAATCCCATAGTGACTCTTTCTTTAGCAGAGGCAGAGTACATAGCTTCTACAAGCGCAACTTCTCGAGCATTTTGGATGAGAAGAATGTTAAAATATTTGTTGCAGGAACAACAAGAACCAACAACAGTATTCTGTGACAACAATTCAGCCATCATGTTATCAAAGAACCATGTGTTTCACAAGAAAACCAAGCACATTGATACAAGGTATCATTTCATTAGAGAATTGGTGAATAACAAAGAGATATGTTTAGAGTTTTGCAGGTCAAACTAGCAAGTCACACACATTTTTACAAAGGCTTTAGCAAGAGATGCATTTCATCATCCGCGTAGTAGATTGGGAGTCTGTGTAGTAATAGATGAGTGACAGTAAAATTGTAAACTCAATTTTTTGTGTAATTTTCTTTTGTAATCCCACCTACTTATAATTAAGGGGGAGTGTTGGAAATTTTAATTACAAGTCCGTGAGATATTTACATCTCCGTCAATTTTTCTATCAGTCAATATGTCAGTATTTGAATTGTTAGTGAGACAGTCTGACAGTCTGCAAGTGCAAAGTCGTAAGTTTACTCAAAAGTCAGTCAACAAGCAGAAGCTATAAATGGAGTCGATCTCTATCTTTATGGGTTTAATTAAGTGTTTGAAGAGTCATTCATAGTAACGATAGTGTTTAATGTTGAGTCCGTCTTAGCTTATGTAGGAAGTCTCAGTTGGTGTCCTTATAAGTCAAATTCATTTAGTCAATCGAATGATCCATAATAGATGTAGCAGAGAAGAAAAGAGAGGTAGAGAGAACAACCAAGAACCAACAACAGTTGAGGAGTATAAGATGTATGAGAACATGCTATGAGTCTGTAAAGTCAGAAGAAGAAGTCATTGGAGCCAAAGCTCATCCGTGTCATTGTATTTTGTATTTGCGCACTGCACCGAAGTTCATTAATATAAATCATTTTATGTATTGACAAGTTTCTATCTTATTTTCGAGTTTATGTGCTAAGCATAGCACTGTGTTATTCACAGCACGCAACAAACTGAGAATTGTGTGCATTGCGCAGTGGTATTTAAGACTCTGTCATGTAGCTTGTTTGGTGAACATTATTTGAAACTACGTTGCACAGAGTACACTACTCATAGTGTCGATCCTAAATCCATTTAGGTAGAATCTGTTCAAGTATTTTCAATACATTAAGGGTGAAATTTAGCCCATAATAAACGCGTGATTTTATGTTACTACGCCTTCTCTATAGTTTGGCTCCAAAATTTTCCAATGAGAATATGCTTCTTTAACTATTCCATTGAAGTTTAAAAGATGAGAAAGAAAATCACATGGAAATGTCTAGTACTCTGGCTGATAATTACCATAAAATTGTTCAAATCACATTTCCGTGCTCAAACTCCGGCCTGGGACTATTTGTATCATTGAGCAGTTCCTCTTTACGACTCATTAAATTTTAGTATTTATTCAAAATTTCTTCTAATTCATTCTCATGAGTATTTGAACCCTAATTTTATTGATAATTGATACAGGAGTTCCTCTTTATCAATGTTTAAATTTGAGTATCCATCTAAAATTTCTTGTAATTCATTTTCACCAATATTTGAACACTAGTTGTATTGTTAATTACAAGCATGCTAGAATATGTGTATTTTTCTTTCTTTAAGAGGGTATTTCCTCCATTACCATTACACGCCCATCTATACAAGTTCTATTTTGATGTCGAGATTTCCAAATAAGTTCATAGAGACATTCTACACTTCACAAGTGTTTTTATAGACTAAAGGAGAGACTTTAATTCAATATTTTGTAGGGATGATAGCCATTATTTCTAGGAATATTTTGTAGGGATGATAGCCATTTTCTAAGAATATTTTGCAGCATTGGTGATAACCTCTTCTTTGTCCTATTGTGCAAACAGAAATATAGTTAATTGTTATTTAATAAATAATTTTCCATCAATGTTAATTGTGTATGTTGTGTTATGATGTGAAACAAACAATTTGTTAATGAAAGTTAATTTTTTAATTTTACAATTACTTTGATTCACTTTATTTACATTATAATTACTTTTTGTGACGTCTCTCCAAGTTTATATTCTCTTAGTGTATCACAAATAATATGTGATGATTTCCTTCCTCTTTAGCTTATTGAGTGATGTCACACATTTATATATATTAATATTATAAAATAATTTTAAACCTTAACAATATATAATTTTAAACGGTAAGAATAATAATTTTGTAGGGTTGGCTTCATTATTAATTGTTTTTTAATCCTTTAATTTTATATTTTGTGGAAAACTAGTTCCTAGTATTTGTTTGCTCCAGATATAATTGCATTTCAAATGTGTGTATGATGGTTATTGCATTTTGATTTTGGACCTTCTTGTACAGATATATGACAATGAGTGGCCTCTCATAGAGGCGAGTGGCCCGAAGAACAGATGAAGGAAGAGGTATGCACTATGCCTTTATGTATATATAGATGTTTTTTCTTTATGTGCATGTCAGTACAGTAACAATTTTTCCAACAAGAATATGGAGCTGAAAAAACTTATATGTTTTGCAGGATGTATAGCAGTGCTTTTTCATTCTGAGAAAAAGAAATCTTGCACTTCAAACAACATGAAAAATATCAAAAACAAATCCAGTGTTGTAATATATATCAAAAACATTATTTATCTCACCACATTCTCAACCAGAAAAACCGTGTTCCAAATAAATTCGATTTAGCTCCGCAAGCAGTTCATTTATGCTGTGTTGTTCATTACCCTAAACATATAACGCCAATGCCACCAAGGACTGTTTCACAAATTCTCTTGGTATTAAAATTTTACGAATGTGATGCAACACAGCTATTATCCTCTTTATCAAAACGAGCGCCTCGTTCCTCATCCGCTTCAAATCTTCTAGCTGCTGCGGATCGTTACAAAAATATTGAACCACCACCGTTTCTGTTAGATTTCCCAAAACGCGCCGCACCTTGGCAGATAAAACTTCTTGTTGTTTCAGCAGTTTCAAGATTTTCTTATCAGTGGCTTGTACAAACCTACACCGTTTCTCATGCTTCTTCACCCTCGTATGATTTTCGGCTTTGGGATTTGATGAGTACATACATAATTTGATCATTAGACGTAAAATCATTTCTTTGCCCTTTTTCTAACAAGGATACTTCTGTAAATTCAAGAAACAGAGAAGCTATAACGTCATTTGATTGAGATTTATGTGCATGACAAGTCTTGGGCAGAAAAAGAAAAACAGAGCATTAGTAAGCAAGATTAAACATGCATCCTCTCCTCACACACACGTTGCTATCTACACACCTCTTTGCACTCTAGATCGCACTATCACCTCTATGGGTATGCTCGTATATATAACATTTATCACTTAGTTACAAAAACTGATCATGAATAGATCAAATAGTTATAGGAACAATTCATAAATAGATTACAAAGTTTTCATGCATGCACATTCCTAATTTAGCTGAAACGCATGTGCATGTGAGCGCATACGAAAATTCGTTGGCATGTTTCCAACAATCTCCACCTTGACAACAATTTACCTGATATACCATGCCCTTAATTAATTTATCATTTTTTTATGCAAGCCGAGAGAATCCAAACACCATCGTAGCTTCGCCAACAAAACTAGTTTCGTAAACATGTGTGTAAAATTCACTTTTGTATGGACCTTTTCAAATGCCACTCCACCTTCATCGACAACATGTCTTACAAGATGACACTTAACAGAAATATGCTTCGTCTTACTATGATAAGCTATATTTCTAGCCAAATAAATAGCACTTTGACTGTCGCAAAATACTTTCACCTTATCTAGCGTTCTTCCAAACTCACCCAACAAATCCTGTAACGAAATTGCCTCCTTGCATGCATGTGAAGCATCCATATACTATGCCTCAGTAGTGGATAAAGTGACTACATTTTGAAGCTTTGACATCCAACTAACAGGTCCTCCTACAAGAGTAAAGACATATCCTGAAGTGGAATTCATTTTGTACAAGTCACTTGCAAAATCTGAATCTACATAACCACAATCTGAATCTCTAGAACCATCATAGGTGATAGAATAACTTCTTGTGCCTCTAAGATATTGAAGCACCCATTTCACTGCTTCCCAATGCTCTTTTCTTTGATTTTCCATGTATCAACTCACAACACCAACTGCATGTGAAATATCAGGTCTAATACTCACCATCGCATACGTCAAACTTCCCACTACATTAGCATATGGTACACAAGACATATAATCCTTTTCTTTATCATTACTAGGACATAAACCTAAAAAAATATTGAAATGTGAATCCAAAGGGATTTGTACGGGTTTCACATTATTCATACGGAATCTCATAAGTATTTTCACCACACACTTTTGTTGTGATAACTACAACTTACCATTTTTCATGTCTTTGTGTATCAACATGCCTAAGATTTGTTTTTTTACTCCTAGATCCTTTATATCAAACGCCCTAGATAACTAAACCTTTAACATGTTGATTTTGACCATGCTTTTTCTTGCCACAAGGATATCGTTAAAATATAACACTAAAACAATGAACATGTCATTTTCCAACTTTTTAATGTAAACACAATGATCATATTCACTTCTTGTAAAATTTAGACTCACCATGAAGGAATCAAACTTCTTGCACCATTGCCTAGGAGACTGTCTCAGGCCATATAATGACTTCTTCAGTTTGCAAACAAACCTCTTATTGTGATCCTGAACAAACCCTCCTATTTGTTCCATATATATATCCTCATCTAAATATCCATGTAGAAACATTGTTTTGACATCTAGCTGCTCTAACTCAAGATCAAGTAGGGAAAGTAGTGCTAACACAATACGAACTAAAACAAGCCTCAAAACTGGTGAAAAGATCTCATGAAAATCAATAGCTTCATTTTGAGAATACCCTTTTTCTACTAGTCTTCTTTATTCCTTTCGACTTTATTATCAACACCCTTTTTCAGTTTTTATACCCACTTGCAGCCAACAATCGTCCTGTTCATTAGAAGTTCTACCAGGTCCCATGTTTTATTCCTCTCTAAGGCATCAATTTCTTTTTTAATATCTTTCTTCCATTGATAACTTTCAGATACCTTAATTTCTTCCTGAAAACAACTAGGTTCTCCATCATTAGAAACCAAATCCAGAGATGAAACATAATCATCATACCTTGTAGGAGGATTCCTGAACCATGAAGATATCCTTAGAGATGGTTGAGGTATATTCTCAGTTTCCTAGATATTTTTTGCAACTACATCTTCTTCTTTTGGAACTTCTTCATGCTCCTCCCATTCTGAATATGGATGATTTCCCAACTTAATTTGTTGAACTTGCGGTACCTGTTCTTGTCTCACTTTAACATCTACCAATTCTGATTTTAAGAGTGAGGATTCATCAAATACTACATCTCTTCTTATGATGATTTTGTGGGAATTAGGATCCCACAATATGTACTCCTTAAATCCATCACCATAACCAACAAATAAATATTTCTTTGATCTAGGATCTAACTCAGAACACTAATCTTTAGAAATAATTGCATAAGCATCACAACAAAATATTCTTAGATTTGAAAAATCATACGAATGACTTGTCCATACCTCTTCTGGAATCTTACACTTTATTGCAGTTGATGGTGACCGATTTATCAGATAGCATGTTGTAATTATTTCCTATGCCCACAAATCCTATTGTATTTTGACATTATTGAGCAAGATCTTTGCTCTCTCTAGGAGTCTTGTTCATGAGCTTGACAACACCATTATGTTGAGGAGTATAAACTATGGTATTATGTCTTTTGATCCCATATTCCTTCCAATAGTTCTCAAATTCCATAGATGTGAACTCACCTCCATTATCTGTCCTTAAACACTTGATCGACCCGTCAGTGCAATTTTCGACCAAATCTCTGAATTGCTTAAAAGTATTAAATACACCATCTTTTCTTTTAAGTAAATAGACCCAAACCATTTTAGACTAATCATCTATAAATGTCACAAAATATGACAATCCTCCAAAACAAACTTTAGGGGATGGTCCCTAAAAATTTGAATGAATGTAATCAAGAATACCTTTTCTTATATGCCTTTGTGTTTTAAACTTTTGTCTACATTGTTTTCCAAAAAAACAATACTTGCAGAAATTCAAATTCAAAATCTTCAAACTTGGAAGTGACTTACGATCAACCAGTCCCTTAAGTCATTTTTCACTCATATGACCCAAACGTTGATGCCATAAATAAACATAGTCACTTTAATCCCCAGATTATACCACTGCTTGATTTACTTGTGTCCTTCCTTCAAGTTGATAATGGTTACCGATCCTCGTTTCCTTCATGACTACTAAAATTCCTTTGGACACCTTCAGTACTCCACCTTGAGTTGTACACTTGTAACCAACATAATCTAGACCTCCCAAAGATATTAATTTATTTCTAAGTTTGGGTACATGCCTTACATCTGTTAATTTTCTTACAGAACCATTGAATGCATTTTAATTCGGACACTATCAACTCCAAGAATTTTACAAGAAAAAACATTTCCCATAAAAACAACACCATCATCAATACATTGGTAAGTTGAGAACCAATTTCTATGAACACACATGTGGTTGGATGCACTGGAATATAACAAAAAATTTTGATGTTGATGTGAAACATCACAAGTAGACAATACCTCATCAGTCATACCTAAACTAGAACCTAAACTTGTTTCTTCTAAATTATCTTCCTTTGCTTCTTTTCTTCAGTCCTCTTTGGATGCATTCTATCTTTTCCAACAATCCTTCTTGAGATGCTCATATTTTCCATAGAACCAACATTTTTTCTTACTCTTATTTCCTTTTGACTTAGACCTTGATGTGCCCCTATGATTTTTCCCTCTTTCTATAGATCAAGCTATGACCACCATTGCTTCTTGTGTTGAGGTTTATTTACTAGATATTTTCTTCATCTCCTCAGAAAAAAATCTCCCACAACAGTGTCATAATTAATAGCATCTATTGTGATAAACCACATAGTTGTGACCAGATGATACCAAGACTCACGAAACGAACAAATTAGCGTAATTTCCTTGTCCTCATCTTTGTACATTACATCCATACTAGATAATTGACAAATTAGAGTATTGAAAAAATTCAAGTGATCAACAATTTTCATACCTTCTTTCATCCGCAAGTTGTACAAATGTCTCTTCAATAAGATTATGTTTGTCAAGTTCTTTGTCATATATAGAATCTCCAATTTTCTCCACAAACTTGTTCTTGTCTTCTCTTCAGCGATGTTAAACAACACTTCATCTGTCAGACACAAACAAATAGTACTGAGGGCTCTTGCATCTAGATCTTCCCAATCCTCATCTATCATGCTTATCAGTTTCTTTGTCTTTCCAACGAATGACTTTTGTAATCCTTGTTGCACAAGAATATCCTGCATCTTGAGCTTCCATAGTGCAAAGCTATTCTTACCACTAAATTTCTCCACCTCAAACTTAAAACTCTACACTTTCACCATTAACACAAAAAACTATGAAACCATTTCTTATAAAACTGAACCTTTTTATAATGGAGGAATTGTAATATATTTAAGGTTAAACCCCCAAAAATACAAACTTTAATTAAAATGTTTTAAAAAAACTTTATTAAAAAACATAACCCCTTCAACCCTTTTACCTTTTATTATAAAAAATGCACCTTCTAAAAGATATTAACTCCATTATTTAATCATGGATTCTCCATAATAAGAAAGGGATACAGGTCACGACCATGTCTTATGAATAAGACAAAAAATCTTTAATTTTTTGGACCGACCTTCATACTATTACCAAAATCCCAATTTTAATTTAATGCTTTGTAAGATCGACGCTCATGTAAGCCTGCGGGGTAGTGTCGATTTTGGAGGATAACGCTCTTTGATGGTGGATGGGTTAGTGTCAATGACCTGAAACATGTCCAAAAGTTATTGCACTCACAGAAAACCTGTACAGAATTTTTCTTGGTTCACCTGCGATACTTACTTAACATGCTCTAATACCACTTAATGGGTAGTGGAAGCAAAACAAAACATTAAGAAGAAAGATTAAACACACATAAAACCAAGAACAACAATCATACAATTGATACAGTGATTTATGTGGAAACCCAATGTAGGAAAAAACCACAAGCAATGATATTCTGGATTCTTATTATTCAAGGGAAAATTACAATAGCCAAACTCAGGAATACAATCATCCTATCCTCACACACACTCTTCTCTCTACACACCTTTCACTCCACATCACACTATCACCTCTATGGGTATGCTTGTATATATAACATCGATCACTCATTTACACAAACTGATCATGAGTAGATCACATAGTTACACGAACAATTCATAAATAGATTATACAATTAACAATGAGTGCATGCATGCACACTCCTGATTTAGCTAAAATGCATGTGCATGTGAGTGCTTGAGGAAATTTGTTGGTATGTTTCCAACAAAAATGATGGGGTATGAAAAATGGGAGAGTAGAGTATTATACATATAAAGTTATATTGAATTAAATGAATACTTGTACAATGGTTTTTGACTTAATGAGTAGATCACATAGTTACACGAACAATTCATAAATAGATTATACAATTAACAATGAGTGCATGCACAGTCTTGATTTAGCTAAAATGCATGTGCATGTGAGTGCATGAGGAAATTTGTTGGTATGTTTCCAACAAAAATGAGGGGGTATGAAAAATGGGAGAGTAGAGTATTATACATATAAAGTTATATTGAATTAAATGAATACTTGTACAATGGTTTTTGACTTATTATATAGATTTTATTGGTTGTTATATGATCTATCTTATTCCAAATATAAATGGAGAGGTTGAGAACCGCACACCAAACTAGGATCTCATAAATCCAAGTCTAAAACAACCTTCAACCAGACACCAAACAATGTTCTCATAAGTCCAAGTCTCAAACAACCTCCTAATAATTGTATCACACAACTCACTTACAGATTGATTCTCAATACATTAGAAAGTATATTAGATAAGTAGGAATTATATATTCCAACAGATCTTAAAATTAGGTTTCTTGTGATGACTATTCTTTGAAGAAGGCATTTTTTGGCTCAGCGTTCGAGAGAGAGAAAGTAGGTCGTTCTAGCCTCGCATTCGACAGAAGGAAAGTAGGTTGTTTTGGCCTCATGTTCGAGAGAGGTAAAGCATGACAAGGGCCACATTTTAGTGGAGGCTGACGATATTAAAGAGGACTGCAGCAGTATTAAGGAGGCACCTCTCATTGTTGGGAGGTTGTGGAGGTGTCTCCTTGCCTTCCTAGCCCTTGGGGCTCTTATAATGATTACAATCATTGAGAGCCATGGCCACAAAAAAGTAGGAGCTACCTTGTTGAATATGGTGTTAGTTCTAGAAATAAAATCTACATGGATCGCAACCATGATTGCATTACACATCTCGTCTTGAACTGTTGGCTTCTTGTATTCCTTGAATCAAATGGGAACACAAAATTATCCAATAATAAATTTGTAACCCATTTCATTAAGGGTTTACAATGTGGGTCCAACCTGGGAATTGTAGTTGAAAGGATTCAACTACTAGAATTCAAATCATCAAGGAACCATGAAAAGTTTCAGGTTCCACTACTTTTTGTACTTCCTCAAATCTCTATATACATTTCATCAAACATTATAGAAACTTTACCCTGCAAAATAACATAAGTGATTTATTTAATAAATTTAAATTATATTTAAACATTACAAATCACAAATATATAAATAACACTTCCAATATGTTTCACTTTCTTGAAGGAACTTGAGCTGGAAGAAGAGAAACAACAAAATGCTAATAGTTTCACAAACATATGTTGTGCATGCTGCTTCTCAAACATATAGATATTTCCACCCACCACCTTAGGTTTTGCGTTCAAAATCCTTGTAATAATTTCTTTTCATTAAGAAAAACATGAAGGGCATGTCAAATCTGCTTTGTATATTTGTAGGTCATTGGTATATGAAAAAGACGTTTGTTCGCTATGTTAAAAAAACAAGATTGTAAACAAATAAATGCACAAAAAGTTTTATTTGGTGTAAACCGCTCACTTTTTTATATCATAAGATTTGAATCATCAAAAGGCCACAATCGCCCATATTACTACTTGTTGTGAAGTATTGTTGTCTCTATGACTTACCTATAATGCATTGAATTTTTTTATTAAAACAAATGATACATATACAAACACATATAGATACTACGAAACCCTCAATTACAATTCGACTCTCGTATGTTTTGTGTGACTGCAATATGCAATCTAGGATGATTAAATACAAACTTCAAAGGGTGAATTTAAACAATTATCCACCTATTTTCCTTTGAATAAGCGAATATCTCTCGGGAAACCATCATCCCAATTAGGGATAAACCTTCATCCCAATAAGGGATAAACCTTCCTAATCAGGTCTAGAGAAAAATATATAAAACTAAATGATTATTGTGATACTAAGAGTGAGTATGAATGTGAAAATGAAAATTGTACCTTCCCACTCCAGGTCTCCATACACATTGGGAATTAATATCCCAATAGGAAATATAATTCATGATTCACCCAGTGAAAGCCACCATTGCTTGATGTCCACTATAAATCTGGGTCTCTCCCACAACCAACTCAAGCCACCATTGCTTGATGTCCACTATAAATCTGGGTCTCTCCCACAACCAAATCACTCAATTCTGCGTCTGGATTCATGTGACTTAGCTATCATGGAAACTAAGAGCTTCACAAACATTATGTTTTCGTTAGTATGTATGCCTTTAACCTTTTCTCATCCCTCTCAAGGAAGATATTTCACATGGGTAGGGCTTAGGTTTAACAATCATGTTGCTCGATACAACGAATGTGGGTTTTCTACTATCGATAACAACGTTCATGGAGGATACCAGTTCGTGTATAAAGGCTAGATCGTTGTGGCTTACAAGACGACCAAGAGTTCGTGTATCAGGGAGATATTGTTATGGATTACAACACGTCCAACTGCGATAGGGTTTTCCATACCCTTTTTTCTAACTGTGTTAATCAAGCTTGCAATGCTTTTGGTTGGAAGAGTTTCTTCATCTAGTGCTCAGAGTGAAGTGACCACTTTATATTACTATTATTATACTAGTAACAATTATAAGTAGTGGGCATTGTTCCAAATAAATTGGTGCCTAACTTACAACCTTATTTCTTGATAAATGTGATCCTTGGATATATTTAAACCACCATTTCAACCCGATTGGAGGGCAGCCCATGAAAGTAAAATACAGCATTTTATAACATCCCCAAGTGAGATCCCATATTGTTTATTTCTTAGTGGACATATGTATCAATAAGCTCAAGTGAAAACATTTAAAATCCATTCAATTTGAAACTATATATATATATATATATATATGGAAAAAACAAAAAACAAGGAAAGAAAATGAGCTTGATGAAGAAAATATGTTAAATGAAAAATACTTGATTGCTTCAAATATTTAGATTAAATTGTTTTTCATTTAATAATTTAATCATGTGAAAAACCCTAAGTAGCGAGTGCATCTCCTCTATGAGAGATTAAAAATTCCCCCAAAGTCTCTCTTTATAAAAACATTAAACTTGGGTATGCATATCATCATCAACATGAGGGGAATGATAGAAGAAGACCTTCTATCCCCTGTAATTTATCGATTTTGGAGTTTTGCAAAAATAAAATCTTACAACTATTTTATACTCTAATTAAATGTTTTCAATTTTTTGGAAAAAAAAATTTGAACGTTGTTCCTCCTCTCCTTCATGTATATGTACCTATATTTGAATCATACATAGAAATGAAAGAACCCTCATCCTTCTTTGATAGCATATTAATAATATAAACATTTGGCATCCACTAACCTAGAATATCATTTATGTGTTAATTAATATAAAGAAAAATAATATGTTTAAATTAGTGCAAAATCCTCTTACCACATAGTATACTTCATTACTTGCCAAAGACTAAGCTTCTATGCAATCCTTGTTATAAAAAATTAAAAAACATAATAAAGTTGAAAGTGCTTTTAAGCAATATTAAATATTAAATTATTATAAAAAAAAATGTAATAACATGATAAAATTGAAGTTATTTGTAATTAATATTATATACTTTAGTATAATCAAATATATTTTTCATATTTATATGCATTATATTTACATTTCACATTTTACTTTAATGCATTCTATTTTTATTTTTATTTTTATTTTTATATGATTTTTATTTACATTTTATTTTTTTTTAAATTCTTCTAACTTTATTGACATTTTATTCCTTCTCAGACATTATTCTTAGCATTCTTAAAACTAGTCTCAAGTATATAGTATCACTAAAATGATTATATTTGAGGATAGAAAGATTTAAATTGAATTTTGTATATGATATTTAAAAGAATATATATATATATATATATATATAACAAAATTTATGATTAATATATTATAATATTTTAGTATTTTAAAAGATGTCAAAATAAATAAATTTTAATAAAATTATTATAACTTTTTTTAACATATTGGTTAGAATTTTGACATTACATAGAATATAAAATTTTATTATAAAAAGAAATTTAATATTCAATAATACATAAAATTCAAAAAAAATTAATATTAAGTAATGCATAAAATTCAAAGTTACATCACGGCTAATATCATTTTGAAAAATAATAGGTAAATGCTTCTAGAAGAAACTTAAAATAACCACAACTATTGATGTAATGTTTAATTTAGATGATCCAAAATTCATTCAAGTGAGGAAATACAAGATACTCTATTGATAATTCTTTTTAATTAATTAGTGAAAATATTGAAAGTTTGAGAATTAGAATCCAAGGGCTTTTGGTAGACACTAAATAATAATCATTTTGACCATACATGAATTTAGAGAAGATGAAGAAGGATTTGATCTCAAGGGATAGTTAAAGATAGAAAAAGAAAATGAAAAATAATTTAATAGTATTTTTAGTAGAGATTTTCATTTTTATAAAGAAATTAATATTCTATGGAAAATTTTTAATTAAAATGTTCAATTTGGAAATTATTTGAAGGATTATTCTTAAATATAGGGATAACATAAATAAATATAGAAGATATACAAAGAAACAAATTATGATTTAAATGAATGGAAGAAGAAATTAGAAAATGATATGACCATTTACATAAGTTGAAATATTTTAATGAAGTAATCCTAAAAAATATTTAAAAAATAAAATAAAAAATGAAAACAAATTATGATTTAAATGAATGGAAGAAGAAATTAGGAAATGATATGACCATTTTCATAAGTTGAAATTTTTTAATGAAGTAATCCTAAAAAATATTTAAAAAACAAAATAAAAAATAATTAACAAAAGAAATTTTTAAAATGAAGACTTTGTAATTCTAACACTATATTCAATAATACAAGAAGTATACATATGCCATGGGAAAATTTGAATAGAATGCTACAAACAAAATTAAATAAAAATATTGAAAGAGGCTTGAAGAATTCCTAATTCCTAAACATTGACGAGAGGTAAAATTATAATTGAAATATAAAATTGAATATGGATGTGTCTAATATAAAGCCTCACACTAGAGATTTAAAAGGAGAATGAAGACGAGATTGAAGAAGGTAATGTAAATGTCAAATATAATAGTAACATCTAAATGGAAAGAGTGATGAAAAAAAAAAAAAAGAGATAAATAATTGTTTTGTCTTTGAGAAGAAGAATAAGCATGTGTAAAATAAAGGAATAGCATTAAAATTATGAAAATAGTATACAGGAAATAGGCATCATTATGAAAATAGTATACAGGAAATGCAAGGTACATACAAAACTGTTAGTGCTTCTTAGTAAGCATATAATCAAATAACCTTGATTTAACAAAACATTAAGAACGATCGACAAATACAACAAGTTTAAGAAGTTACAACAAAAAAGATAGAGTCCACGGAAAGAAAGATAAATACAAAAAGAAGTTGAATTTGGAAGAACACGTCATCATGAGTAGTAGAAAAAAAGTGAATATAATAAAATCGTCTCGCTAAGTTTTATTACATGTAAAAGGGTACTATAATACGACCCTAAGTGAAGCACATGTCGACTTTTATATATATATAACTAGGTAAATGTATATCTAATAATAAATCCAATAGACCACACT
>JASDQU010439521.1:36926-48810 GCA_032191745.1 Picea mariana
ATATATATATATATAAACCCAATAGATCACACCTATTATATATATACATATATATTATTGAGAATGATCTTTTTGGGGGGTTATAAGAATGTATTAGAATTACCTAGAAAAGATCCTCATATTATAAAGAGTTTTTATAACTCATTAATTTCTTATCTATTTTTTTAAGATGTGTTTTGTATTCAGAACAAGTGTACTCTAGTTAATTATGTTTTTGTAAGTATTTTGTACTTAACACATTCTTGTGTTACTTTAATTTATTTCCACTATTATAGATTGTAGAAAATATAAGACATGTCCATATGTTTATGCACACGATTTTAGGAATTCAATGTCATCTATATCTAATGAAATAAAAATAACCATCTAACATATCAATTCAAATTTTGTAATGAAATATTATTTTTTTTTTACCAATAAGTTTGTGCCATGAGGAAGGGTCTTTTATCAACATATTCATTAAGATGTCTCTTTATTTAATAAAAAAGATAATTTTAATTTAACAAAATCCTATGTCTTCCATTCCAAAACTATTGAAAATACCTTATGTCTTTCATTAAAGAAATATTGAAAATACCTTGAATACCTTGAAAACATTTCGTGGCTATATTATGAACAACACTCAAGGAATTCTAATCATTAATTAATTTTTAATAAAATATAATTAATATATATTAATATTAAATAATTGATTTTTAATATAATATATTTAATATATATTAATTTTTTTTATTTATTTAAAATTTATATATATATATATATATATATTGGTGAAAACAACCTATCCATACATCTAAACATTTTGTGTTCTTAACCTAATATCTTAAAAAAAAACCTAAATTATATCTAAACATTTTGTGTTATTAATTTAATCTTAAAAAAAAAATTCAATGTCAAATTTTCTTTCTACATAATTAATTAGAAGAATGGCCCAACTGCATTAAAAAGAATTGATTCACTCAATCATTTTTAATTCAAGTATTATGCTCCACAAGTCACTTATAATTTTTGATTCATGTTATTTATCAGATAATTCATATATTTAATTAAATATTTGCAATGAAACATATGTTTCAATCTTGAAATTATGAACTATATTTGTAATAAATGATTCATTTATATCAAAGTAAAGAAATTTATAAAACTTTTTTTTTTCTAAAAACATATTTTTTTATAGTTTGTGATTTATTTTTTTTGTTTGTTAATTTGTTTGTGACCTAAGGGGTTGGTGTGGTCACACCAACCCTTAACATGGATGAATTTTTTGTCTTTACAGGTTTCAAACCGTGACATCAACATCACAGAGTGCCTTAACAACATACTTTGTCACCATCACAGAGTGCCTTAACAACATACTTTGTCACCGACTATCCTACACCTCGGAAACTTATAACTCATGATCTTTATTATGAGCACGACAAACTATTTACTAAACATTAAATTAGTTAATGATTTTGGTTACTCTTTACATTTACTACAAATCATGTTATAATCATGTTATTTAAGGTAGAATTTATATTTAATATGATTCTACACAATTATATTTAATTATTATAATTAATATGAATATTTAAATTTCAAATAAATAAATAAAACAGTAATAATAGATCATTTAAAATTATAATAATTATTATAATATATTAAGAATATATTAATTAACAAGAATAAAAAGTTTATGTCTTGCAATCCTTATATTAATAATAGTGAAAAAAATAGAAAACATTGTTAAA
Organism: Picea mariana; assembly: GCA_032191745.1. Lineage (NCBI taxonomy): Eukaryota > Viridiplantae > Streptophyta > Pinopsida > Pinales > Pinaceae > Picea > Picea mariana. Next base: position 38,657 of record JASDQU010439521.1, read on the forward strand.
ATATGTAACTTTTACTTGTTTTATATGTAATTATAATTAAAGTTGTTATTATTATTGGATAGAGTTCATCTCTATTAGAAAAGTATATTCATAATCTTTAAGAAGTTGTTGGAACTAATTGGATGTGAGAGATTATCTTGAACTACAAACCTTTATATAAATAACTAAATAAATTATAATATCAAGAGAATTTGTCTACCTTAAAACAAAACTTATTGTATTTCTATGTATTAGATTAATTCAATAGAGCCTTCAACATATTGTTTATGTGTGTAAATAAGGCTGTACTCTAGTATTATGGTATGAGAGTTGATTGAGCTTATACATCTTTAATATGGTATATACCATACATCTTTAATATGGTATAAGAGCGGGATCGGGTTTATACATCTTTAATATGGTATAAGAGAGATTGGACTTACTCCCAATGAAATGGAAAGTGGATACTTTGAGTTATTGTTGCTATGGTCCATTTGTATCCGTGTGAGAACCACACTATCTTGCTGCATGGAAGAAATTGCATAGGAAAGCAAAGGGGCCTGTTTGAGCGAGAGGTAGTCCAATGCCGTAGATCTATGTCCAAATACCTGGAGCGCCACCTGAGCCTTCAATTGTTCTCGCACCAGGGCAGACGATCCTCTCCTTGATAGATCATAAGCGGACTCCAAGATGAAGGATTCAGCCTTCCATTCTTTATGTCAACCACCATGTCCTGGAATTTGACACCATTATGAGCTTTGCTGTTACTACAACAATAGCTATCAGATCAACAACATATTTTCCTCGTTGTTGATCTGATAGCTATTGTGGATGCAGTAGAAGCAGCTTCAGTAGAATTAGCAGAAGTAGAAGCAGCAGGCGGTCACATACATGGAGTTCTGATTCATGACAGTCAGTATGTACAATATAATATATTTGAGAACCTCTTCAAGGTCTCCTCCAAGTACATTCCTCCCATACGACTTATTGTACAAGACGCATATGGCATTGTTTGTGCAACAGTGAACTCTGAGACAAATGAGAAAGTTGCGATCAAGAATATTGGCAATGGTTTTGCTAATATGATCGATGCAAGGAAGAGTATGGCATTGTTTTCTCAACAGTGAAGTCTGAGACAATTGAACAAATTATTATCAATAATATTGGCAATGGTTTTGCTAATAAGATCTATGCAAACAAGACTCTTCGAGAAATCAAGCTTCCACATTAGAGACAGTTTTAAAGATGTTTATATTGTATATGAGCTCATGGATACAGATTCTACCATACCTGGAGACACAAGGGGTGACTTTTGCATCCACATATTCTACCATGAGGGAGAGAGTGTTTGCAACTGTAGTTCAAAATTTTCAAGGATCAATGCATAGGCTTTACACATCTTATACTTGTTATAAATACGACTTGTGATTCAAATTTCCTGTTATAAATACGTTTGTGATTCACATTTGCATATGGTTACTTCTTTTACTAAACACATCACAAAGTTTATTTTGGTTTGTCCATCATCATCCAATTTCCATTGTTTACATAAGAACTATCAATAGCATCCTTTGGGATAAAATAAAAAAAATAATTACCTGCTTCATATAGAACATGATCATGTCTTCCATGCTACAAAGTTACCATTCCAACTTGGAATTAAGTCTACCATTCACCCTATTTCATTCTGTCTTTCATTTCCATGATAACCAACCAATGTCTCTATAAAAACTCATTTGCATCTCTAAATCAAAGCTTCAATGCTACTCCATTCACTTGTATTAATATCATTGTAAACAACATACCAACTAGGAACCATCTGTATCTTTAGGGAAAACACTTGAACCACATAGTTTCACTAGGAATGCATAACATCCTCAACTATTAAATATGTTATTAATAATTTTGATTTGTGGAAATTCTATTTGTATTTATTAATACAATTTATTGTTATTATTTGAATGATTATGCAAGATTTGACTTTCCAATTGTTCTCTTTTTATGGACATATGTAATTATTAAACATTTTATGTAACATGCCGCTCTTGCAAGCACATGTTATTGACTTATTTTTTGAGGACACTTGCATGCAAGTGATATGGTTTCAATATATGGGTGTATGTTCGCTTATGGATTCTTATGATGATGTGATGGATCATGATTTTATGTTATTGGATTTCTATGTATTAACACATGTTATTCACGAGTTTTCCATGAGTGTGCAGGGCACTTAACAGATTGAGGATGTCGATGGCATCAATGGACATCCTTGGAATCTAGATCGAGTCAGGGAGTGGACTGTATTGGTTTGGGTATTTTTATTTATGCATGTGCGATATATGATTGGGTATATTATGATGTTGTTTACGAATCATTGACGATGTTTCGTTGATGGATGCAAGCTGGCAATTTCTTTCTAATCAGACTCACATAAGGAGTGAAGGGGACATGCACAACAACCAGATATTGAGGGAGAGGTGTGGCAGCAGCCCTGTCACAACCTACTAGAACTCCTATCATGGCTCGAATTGTAAGTTAAAAATTACCTAGTTAGAGATATCCACGATGTTGTGATGGAAGACTGAGAAAATCGCTCAGGAAGATTCTAAGGGAAACACAATAAGGAAAGGTCTTTATTCCTTAGAGGCCCTTAGCCTCTCACAAGGTCACCTGAATAGAGTATTGACTCTGAGGGTTGTACAAATACCAAAACCAATCAAAGGCGGGTGGCACCCTTGGAGCACGTAGTGCATCTTGAAGGACACATTGCGTAATTAAAAATTGAATCAAAGGAGAGTGGCACCCTTGGAGCACGGAGTGCTTCTTGAAGGGAACATCGTGGTATAAACAAAAATGAGTCAATGAATCTAGGTGGCCAAGAAAACTTGAGCGAATGTTAAACCTTAAAATCTTGAGCACATGCCTAATTAATTAATTAGCTAAAAATTTGTATAGGATTTTACAAATAGATATTTAACTAAGCCTAATCACTATGAAGGACTACTAGCATTCACATTTCTTCCAAGGATTTACCTAACTTCTATAATGGTTGCCCTCAGTCGATGAATATAGTCTTGAACTAACCCTTGATTGATTATGTTTTTAAATTACTCGCGAGCCTTGATAATGTTGAAGTGTGAATAATTAAGTAATTAGGTTACTTGCACACCTTAAATTATGTGATGTACGATTGTTTTATAATTTAGATTTCTTTCATGACATGAATAAATAATGTTGATTATGATTAGTTAAAGTTAATGATTACTCTTTCGCCTTGTCCACCTAATAGTTAATATGATAGAATGATATGTTGGAATGCCTTAGGAGGTGACATTTTCATTATGTAAGTTGATGTATGAGTGAATAAGTTATTAGTGCTTTAGTGTCCCCAAGACCGATCCCTTTGTAATCTAATGTATGAAATGATTTGTAAATATGTGTTATAGGCTAGTGAACCAAGTTTGTATAAGCCGGTGGGCTTATGTGATTGTTAGGCTAGAGAGCCTAAGGGTTGGAGGCCAAGGGCCTTATTTTGTACATGTATGTATGTATGTAGGACATTAATAAAATATAAACACCGCTGTGTGCAGACCGATCACGATGAATGAGTGATGGGGGATTGAGATTCCACGGAGTGGGCAAGGAATTAGGGGCTGGAAGGTGGAAAAAGGGGCTAAGTGTTCAGCTTGGGGGCTTAATCCTTGGGAATAATACTTTATTATTATTCCAAAGAACAAGTGCATTTTATGTTTTTTTTATCCTAAGTTCCTGGCAAGGGGAAAACATGCAAAGGGGATGCATGTTGATGGAACACATGCAGTTCCAAGGGTGACAAGTGTCAACCCTGGTGCATGCAAATAAAACGGCCAATATGAGTCGTGAGAGGGGTTCCTCCTCCATTCCACCTGACTGCCTGAGCGTGTACGGACCTCTGAACAATACGACCAAAATGACCTCTGCAAGAATACCTCATGCGTTCCTGAGAGCCAGAAAAGCCTGTGTTTGTTTCTGAAAATCTGTGTACACCCTCTGTTTTGAGAGTCCAGAATGCTATGTTCGTTTCTGAAAAGCTGGGCTCACCCTCTCCATTCTGAGTCGGGGAGTCTGTGTCAATCCCCAAGAGATTTGATTGTCACGCAATCTCAAAAACCATCACCATGAGACATTGTCGTCATTGCTGAGCCTGTTTGGGAAGCTCGTATCTGTATTCCCAGTTGGCTATGGTGGCCACACAAAGCTGGACTGCACGTGGCTTGCTGGCCAATGCAAGTTGTGATTGAACCTATGTATGACCTCTCTCTAGGCGAGGGAGGTGACTATTTTTGGAAGAGGTAGGTTGTTAGGCTTGTGAGCAACTCTCTCCAGGTGAGAGAAAGTTTGTTGGTAAGTGGTTTCTTCCAGAGAGTGTCCAGCACCAACTTCAGGCTCTGAGACTTCGTGATCCAGCCTTTTGTCAAGACCTAGAGAGGGAGGTGTAGCACCGATGGACTGTGCTTGTGAAGGTGTATACTCCCGGGTAGAACAGGCATGTGGGGAATGAGAGTCTGGAAGTAGTGGGCGTAAGATGTCATCCTAGGAAGAATCCTTCCAGTCATTCTATGTTGATTTCCCTGTAATATCAACCTAGCCTAGGATTCCTTGCCTTGGGGTGGAGCTTAGTCCCAGCTCGGGGGTGACCCACTGTTGAGCTGACGAGCAGTGTGGTCTAAGGTTGGGAGGTTCATGGAAGGTCTACATGTAGTTGGTGGAATCGCCAAGGTTTTCAAAGATATGTATCAGATGATGCTTTATTCATGATTATGAATCTCTGTGTAATTATAACTATCATGTATTCTGCTATGCATATCAATTTAAAGTTAATGCTATTGATTGTTTATTATAGCAGTAAATAATATGTTTACTCTGAGCTTTAATGTATTTCTTTAGTTAAATGCATGTGGATTATATAATGCCTGTATGAGCTATGTAAAATGCGTCTTACAATTTGGTATCTAAGAGCGATTAAGCCTTGGCATCGAAAAGTAATGTTACAATTTGGTATCAAAGAGATTAAGCCTTGGTAACAGAAAAAGAGCGTTACAATTTTCTATTAAAGCGATTAAGCCTTGGTATCAGAAAAAGAGAATTACAATTTGGTATCAGAGCGATTAAGCCTTGGTAACAAAAAAAGAGTGTTACAATTTTGTATCAGAGCCCACGGTTTCGACACTGAGCCTAGACAGGCCAGTTCAGTGGTCTTTGGACTGAGGGTGTGAGGAGAAATTGTGTCTGGAGGACCAATTTCGGACCCTGGAATGATACAGAGTGTCAAGGAGTTACTTGATCATGCCTACAAGCTCAGGAGGTATAGCGGTGTTGTGAAACCGCAACCAGTGTGGTCTATGGACACAGGGAGAGAGAGGACTCCACACCAGAAGTGTTGGAGCCTTAGGATCTGTTCAGAAGGGAAGGTGAACCCTCATGACCATTGAATCTAGAAAGTGTGTGCAAGGTTTAAAAAAAAAAAAAAAAACCTTTGGAGTTGCACAAGAGCGTGAGAATCACAATATGCGAACTCCCGAAAAGCTGATAAGATCTACACTATAGATCTGGGAAGAAGGCTTGACCGTTAGATCTGGTGGATTCACACTCAAGTTAGTCGTGAAAACCTTTTGGATTTCACAAAGTTGGGAGATGGGAAGTGAGGGAGGTGAACACCTCTGAAACCCAAAACCCCGAAACGATCAACACCATAGATCGTAGGAAGGGAGTTGATCGTTGGATCAAGTTGACGAGTAAACTGTAATTTCAGGATTTTGGCAAACAAAAGTTCAAGATGTGGGATACACGGACTCTCGATGCCCAAAACGTCGAAATGATCTATGTTGTAGATCTGAGAGGGGACCTAACTGTTGGATTTTTGCTTAGAATGAATGTGGATGCATGGATGTGTACCACGTGCCAGAGATTTGAGAAGACATGCGAGAATGGTGGGACCCAATGACGTCATCGTAGGTGACGTGGAACCACCGAAGGGTGCCACTCGCCACTGTAGATGTGGAGACAATTGTGATGTGTGGGCCCAGAGGATAAAGTAAATCGAAATTTCAGAAGTCAGAGGATGGAAAGGAAATCAAGTCTGGGAGTGTCAAGAACTGAAACCTTGAAAACTGAAGTCCCAAAATCTTCAGAGACGGAAGAACCGTAGAATATTTTAAGGGCGACAGCTATGTTGTGGGCCCAGTGAGCAAGGAAGCCATTTTTTTGGAATTCAGGGATTGAGGTGACAAAGATTATGAATCATTGCATCGTGAACCTTCGATTCATGAAATTTTGAAAAGATCTGGATCGTTAAATCCAACTCATCGAGGATTGTTGGATCCCGTACAAGAAACCGTGTATCGGATTTCGGGGATTGTAGCGACAAGAAGTTGGGAGTCACTGCATTATGAAATCCTGGGTACCGAAGACCCGAAACCCAAAAGACAGTGTGAGAGTCTTGTGGGCCAAAACGCTGAAGCCAGAAGTCTTGAAATTGTAGAGCCGTCAGAGCTCAGAAAACCTTGTGAAGTCAAAACATTTTCTCACTCACGTTGATTTATGAATATTGTGATTTTGTAAGGGTTTAAGGCCTGACAAACTTCGGTTGACTGTATGTTGTGTGTGCAGAGTTCAACGGGTGTCAGGATGGCCAAAACTTGACGCTGAGTATGGAATTGGAAGAGGTGAAGATTGCCTCCAAAACAAAGGACGAAAAGGTAGGAAGGAATGTCAACCTGGGAGTCGAAGGAACAAACTCTAATGGGCAATAAAAATAGATGGATAAGGAAGTACATATGATGAAACTCATTGAAAGATTGCAGAAATATGCCCAGGCTTGCCGAGATGATAGCTAAAAGCTCATGAGGGTCAGGGATCAACAGGGAGAATTCAACTTAAAAATGTTGAAGATCCTGGAAAGAATAGAAAGAAAATTGGAAAAAGAGAGGAGGAACAAGATCAAGCCTCCAACGTTTGATGGAGAACATAAGAAGGAGGAAGATATCGAAACATGGTTGCTTGGCATGAGGAAATATTTCCAACTGCAGAATTATTCCTCTCATGCAGAAGGAAGAATTGCGATGTATCAAATGATTACAATCATTGAGAGCCATGGCCATAAAAAAGTAGGAGCTACCTTGTTGAATATGGTGTTAGTTCTAGAAATAAAATCTACATGGATCGCAGCCATGATTGCATTACACATCTCGTCTTGAACTATCAGCTTCTTGTATTCCTTGAATCAAATGGGAACACAAAATAATCCAATAATAAATTTGTAACCCATTTCATTAATGGTTTACAGTGTGGGTCCAACCTGGGAATTGTAGTTGAAGGGATTCAACTACTAGAATTCAAATCATCAAGGGACCATGGAAAGTTTCAAGTTCCACTACTTTTTGTGCTTCCTCAAATCTCTATATACCTTTCAAAATTAGGTTCAAACATTATAGAAACTTTACTCTGCAAAATAACATAAGTGATTTATTTAATGAGTTTAAATTATATTTAAACATTACAAATTACAAATATATAAATAACACTTCCAATATGTTTCACTTTCTTGAAGGAACTTGGGCTGGAAGAAGAGCAACAACAAAATGCTAATAGTTTCACAAACATATGTTGTGCATGCTGCTTCTCAAACATATAGATATTTCCACCCACCACCTTAGGTTTTGCGTTCGAAATCCTTGTAATTAATTTCTTTTCATTAAGAAAAACATGAAGGGCATGTCAAATCTGCTTTGTATAATTGTAGGTCATTGGAATATGAAAAAGACGTTTGTTCGCTATGTTAAAAAAACAAGATTGTAAACAAATAAATGCACAAAAAGTTTTATTTGGTGTAAACCGCTCACTTTTTTATATCATAAGATTTCAATCATCAAGAGGCCACAATCGCCCATATTACTACTTGTTGTGAAGTATTGTTGTCTCTATGACTTACCTATAATGCATTGAATTTTTTTATTAAAACAAATGATACATATACAAACACATATAGATACTACGAAACCCTCAATTACAATTCGACTCTCGTATGTTTTGTGTGAATGCAATATGCAATCTAGGATGATTAAATACAAACTTCAAAGGGTGAATTTAAACAATTATCCACCTATTTTCCTTTGAATAAGCGAATATCTCTCGGRAAACCATCATCCCAATTAGGGATAAACCTTCATCCCAATAAGGGATAAAMCTTCCTAATCAGGTCTAGAGAAAAAATATATAAAAMTAAATGATTATTGTRATAYTAAGAGTGAGTATGAATGTGAAAATGAAAATTGTACCTTCCCACTCCAGGTCTCCATACACATTGGGAATTAATATCCCAATAGGAAATATAATTCATGATTCACCCAGTGAAAGCCACCATTGCTTGATGTCCACTATAAATTCGGGTCTCTCCCACAACCAACTCAAGCCACCATTGCTTGATGTCCACTATAAATCTGGGTCTCTCCCACAACCAACTCACTCAATTCTGCTTCTGGATTCATGTGACTTAGCTATCATGGAAACTAAGAGCTTCACAAACATTATGTTTTCGTTAGTATGTATGCCTTTAACCTTTTCTCATCCCTCTCAAGGAAGATATTTCACATGGGTAGGGCTTAGGTTTAACAATCATGTTGCTCGATACAACGAATGTGGGTTTTCTACTATCGATAACAACGTTCATGGAGGATACCAGTTCGTGTATAAAGGATAGATCGTTGTGCCTTACAAGACGACCAAGAGTTCGTGTATCAAGGAGAGATTGTTATGGATTACAACACGTCCAACTGCGATAGGGTTTTCCATACCCTTTTTTCTAACTGTGTTAATCAAGGTTACAATGCTTTTGGTTGGAAGAGTTTCTTCATCTAGTGCTCAGAGTGAAGTGAGCACTTTATATTACTATTATTATACTAGTAACAATTATAAGTAGTGGGCATTGTTCCAAATAAATTGGTGCCTAACTTACAACCTTATTTCTTGATAAATGTTATCCTTGGATATATTTAAACCACCATTTCAACCCGATTGGAGGGTAGCCCATGAAATTAAAATACAACATTTTATAATATCCCTAAGTAAGATCCCATATTGTTTATTTTTTAGTGGACATCTTTATCAATAAGCTCGAGTGGAAACATTTAGAATCTATTCAATTTGAAACACTATATATATATATATATGGAAAAAACAAAAAACAAAGAAAGAAAATGAGCTTGATAGGAAAAAAGTTAATTGAAAAATATTTGATTGCTTCAAATATTTAGATTAAATTGTTTTTCATTTAGTAATTTAATTATGTGAAAGACTCTAAGTAGCTAGTGCATCTCCTCTATGGGAGATTATAAAATCTCCAAAGTCTCTCTTTATGAAAACATTAAACTTGGGTATGCATATTATCATTAACATGAGGGGAATGATAGAACAAGACTTTCTATCCTATGTAATTTATCGATTTTGGAGTTTTGCAAAATTAAAATCTTACAACTATTTTATATTCTAATTAAAAGTTTTCAATATTTTGTAAAAAATTCTTTGAACGTTGTTCCTTCTCTCCTTCATATATATGTACCTATATTTGAATCATACATAAAAATGGAGAAACCCTCATCCTTATTTAATAGCATATTAATAATATAAACATGACATTTTTCACATCCATAATATTTAGTATGAAAACAACCATGTTATAGATATGCAATTTTTCATGTTCATAATATTATATTAAATGAAAATATCTAATTAAGATTATAGAAAATGACAGTTTTATCTATATTTTATTATTTTTAATATAATAATCACTAATCTATAAATTTTATTTTTTTCTTTATTTGATTTTTTAAAAATCTTTTTAATTTGTTATTATTATTATTTTCATCTTTATATAAATATAAAATTAATATTTTTAATAAAATTAATATTTTTAATAATATACATTTCACATGTAAATTAAAATTTATATATATATATATATATATATCCCCGTATGGGGTGCCAGCGAAGCAAAGTGGAACACGCGGCGGCGAGCTGGAGCGGGCAGGCAGAGCGCTCACCGGCTCGCGTCAACCTCGCATTTAATCCGCCATGAATCACAGCAGAAGCATATTAAGGAGGCGCCTGCTCGCACAAGGCGAAGGTACCACCACCGAGGA
>JASDQU010439521.1:64730-90467 GCA_032191745.1 Picea mariana
CGTGCCCAATTAATTAATTGATTAATTAATAAACTAAAAAAATAATCTATTAAGCATAATCCCTAAAGGTCTAGGATTTTACAAATAGAGATTTAACTAATCCTAAGTCTAAGTGAGAGAGAAGACTAAAAACTACATTAATAAATTAAATGATGAGGGGATGAAATAAATCAAATTAAGAATCGATAAAAATAAAAAAAATCTAAAGAAGTGATTTAAATAAAGGCAATAAAGGGGCACTAGGAGTTATTTTAGGAGTATTACGATGGGTGAGAGAAATTGACTTTTAATTAAATTAAATGGTGGATTTATTGGTGCAATTGAGGGAATGGGTGACAAGTGTACGGGGGGAATAATTCCTAATACATTTTTAATAAAATGAATTATTTGTGCAAATGGAAAGTGGTCACTAAAGAAATTCTATAAAACAAATGGTTGGAAGAAGCAAGGAGGAATGATTTGTATAAGTAAGGTTATGCTACAGAAATTCTAGCTGGTTTTACTTGTGAGAGTTGGGATACCCATCTCGAGAGAGAGAGTGGTAGCTCTACCTTGCAAGGCCAGCTGAGAGCTAGAGTATTCTAGTTATGTTTGTGCATGGATCCTTTGTGTCTCGAGGGGATAAGGGGAAAGAAGAGTACGCCTAGCGTTGGATGGGAGGTACCGGTGAACTCTTTATGGTTAGAAAGAGGGGATATAGATGGAGCGCAAGCACAAAAGAACGTTTTTGTTATGGTATTCATCATTGAATTTTGTAATTGCAATAAGTTAAGTTGTATATATGGTTTTAGAAATTGTGTAGTCCTTAAGGGTTCCTGATATAGAATTGATGAAATGTATTTTTCTTCTTTTTATTTCTGTAATCTAGGATGTAAGCAAGGCTTATCAGGTCCATCTTAGAGCTCTCAAATTTTTGCTAGAGTCTATTGTCTGCAACATTGTTTGTAAGATCTGTTCACTTAGTTTGACTTTCCAACACAAAAATTTCATGGATTGCCAGCGTATGAGATCCTGAAAATAATGTTGTCTTCGCTTAGATAAAACTGTGCGCCTCTACCTAGAAATTTAAACTTTGCACCTTCGATACATTACCCGGTGAATTTACTTTAGATCTCTGCATCTGAAGAAATCACCAGATCTACCCCTTCACACTATTGCTCATTGTTTTACACTTTTCCCTATCCCTAAGACTCTCCTTTTCCTTCTTTTTCTCAGCGAACCTTCTTGTCTTATTCTCTGTGATTTGTCACTTCTTTTCTCAGCACAATTTACTTGTATTATTCTCTTCTTTTGCATGGTGCACTCATCAATTTTTTTTTCTTTTCCTCGGCGAATTCACATGCATTACTTAGAGAATTTTGGCATGCATTCCTCAGCGAATTCGCATGGTTTCCTCAGTGAAATTGCATGTCCTTCTCTACAAATCTGTTTGGTGCTCTCTACGTTTTTTTTCCTTCCAAAATATATTTTTGGCATGCATTTGTTGTGAATTTTATGGGTATTCCAACCCCTGTGTTTTCCTTCCCGATATTTGTGACTGGCTTGCCTTGTTGCAAATTATATGGGTATTCTAACCCCTGCGTCTTCCTTCCACGACCTCAGCGATTGGCTTGCAGTTTATGTGAATTTGATGGGTCATATAACCGCTGACGTTTTTTCTTGCATCAAATTCTGTTGTCTAATTAATATTCACCCAGAACATTTGACCATAGATATTTTTTAATTACACCTGCGTTTCCATCTTCTGTCATTCTTTTAGACTCCTGCCATTTCCTTTACTAACTCAATGATTTTACACCTTTAAATTCCCTGTGTTTTCCCTTGATGCTCAACGTTTGTCAAGGTTTTTTCTCTACGAAATTTTGAACTTAAGGAGGTCGGTGTGTTGGGAGGGGACGTGTTGCATTTCCCCCCTAAAAACTCTGCATTTCCTTTTTTTTACACTCATCGATTTTACTTGGTGTTTCCCAAAGGTTCWATCCTTTTACCCAACGAAAGAGAATTTATYCTTACTTTTCCTTTGCACCTGTGTTATGTTTCCATGCCCAACGATTTTTATTTTGTTCCTAYATTTTCTCTACAATAAGATTGAAGTTTACTTTCATTTTTATGCCTGGTTTATGCTCTGATAAATCCCTTTCTTGCTCTCTCCTTGGGGTGAACTCGAGGGCTTTCCTTACAACGATTTTGGGAAGCAAGTGCGCCCCACTCTTGCCCAAAATATCATATACATGGTCAATGCTCGATCAATTGGAATATGGAGAGTACTTAAGGAAACCAACATGACCAAATAGAGACGTATTGCTCATAATTATACAAGTTTCATTACCATCGTTAGAGACCACTCACCTACTTCATTAAAATTTAAATGTGTTTATTACATATGAGTTACTTCTCACTTTAAACTTTGATCTTAATGGGGATTGTGATCTATCATCTCAGTCTCATTTTGATATATATATATATATCCTCTACGACTACTAGCGTTCAGTCTCATTTTGATATATATATATATATATATATATATATATATATATATATCGTCTACAACTACTAGCGTTCACAGTTCTTGCAGGGATTTACTTAACTTTGATAATGGTTTCCCTCAGTCAATGAATCTAGTATGGAACTAACCCTTGATTGATTATGTTTTTAACTTACTCGCAGGCATTGATAATGTTGAAGTGTGAATAATTAAGTAATTAGGTTACTTGCACGCCTTAAATTATGTGATGTACGATTGTTTTATAATTTAGATTTCTTGCATGACATGAATAAATAATGTTGATTATGATCAGTTAAAGTTAATGATTACTCTTTCGCCTTGAACACCTAATAGTTAATATGATAGAATGATATGTTGGAATGCCTTGGGAGGTGACATTTTCATTATTTAAGTTGATGTATGAATGAATAAGTTATTAGTTTACTTGCGCCATGAATGTAATATTGATGTATGACTACTTAAGTAGTTAGACATCCTTGCGTTAGGAAAATAATGTTGAGAATACTCGTGCAACATCTATTATGTTTACGCATGATCCTTTAAAGTTTTTTACTCCTTCGTCATTTATTATTGATGTGTAGATGATTAAGTAATTGGATTTAATGTGTCTTTCATTGATGTCAACATAAAAATGATTTAGTATTTAGATAATCTTGCGTCTTGAGATAAAACGTTAATGTATGATCGGTTATAAAATTTCTTAATCTTGTGCCTTCAAGTAATGCTAGTATATGATGAGTTATGCGAATGATTACTCGTGTGCCATGTTTAATTATGGATTATGATTGATTTATTGATAAAATTGATTATAGTTGATGTTTTTGATTTAGCTAGTTGGTTTGGACTTGATCATGTTAGTGGGATGTTGACACCTCCTTGTTCCTCAGAACAGTCGCCATCCCTGAGACCTTAAATGGTCAAAATCAATTGGATGAAACGTGGGCTTGAGTGTTGCTTATGTGTCTTGGAGGTCCTAATCTTGCAGGGTAGGTTGGGAATGTAGTATCTTTATGTCATATTTATGTTAACTTTATGTCATCTTTATGTTAAATTTATGTTATCTTGCATATGATAACCAACCAATCTCTTCCCAATGCTGCATCTTGATATTGTAGATCCATTTAGAAGTCACCACTGACTTCCCCTTGGATCTCGACACAATCTCCCACACATCATTCTTCATGATGGAGTGATATTCTTCCATCATGGAATCTTGCCAAACATGTTGTCATGTTGTCTTCTCATAAATGGTAGGTTCTGAATCAATTATGTGACTCATCAATGCCATATAAATCGAGAACCTATGAGGTTGTTTTCTCTCCCTAAAAGTACCAATGGGAGTTGCATGCCTCTTTGCATCATGTAAAGTGTCATGAAGCCATGTTGGCCTCTTCATGGTATTTGCAACATCTCTAGGAAGATCCACTGGCTCTACTGACTCCTCCTAATAGTATGAAAGATGAACAAATGGGAAAAAAAGATATGTACCCTTATCCTTCAGAGATTCCTAATCGTCATTATTGATCTCCATGTGAGTCTCTCTAGACCTCACATCCTTAAGGTAGTCACGCCATGTAATTAACAAAATCGTGACCAAAAGAAATGTGGTCGCCCTATGTCCATAGGATGCTCCCAACATTGATTGTGGTCTCTCTGTGTGCACAGGTTGCTCGCAACCATGACTATGGTTTCTTTGTGTTCACAAGTCACTCACGACCATGACCATACAATTGCAAAAAATAAAATATCTAAAACAGATCTATCAAATCTGGCACTGAAAGATTTTAATTAGCTTTGGAAAAGACTTTGAAAGCTATAATACCATGTTCAATTTTCCGATTTTTCAAATCCGATAATTATTTTCTTATGATATTGTTATCATAGAATAATTAAACACTAAAAATTTCAATTATAAGTAGATATTGTATGAGATAATATGAAATATATGAGATGTTATATTACAATTCAGGACCCGATATATATACTTAGGCATAGTGCCCTTTCATTAATGAACATGTATTTTCCATTATTTTTTTTCCATTAATTAATAAATTAATTAATAATTATTAAAATTGATTATTTAGATTTATATAGTATATTATAAATATATTGTTTATATATTTATAATATCATGTAATCATGACCAATCTCAAAAACTCCTTTTCTTTTTTTTTTTAAGTATAAAAAGATGAACACTTCCAAGAAAAGATTAAAAGTGTGCCAAATTATTATTTATTATTATTCTTTGGAGAAGGAGTAAGGGGTTAATCAGTGCACCCACTTCACTCACACGACTTCACTTCCGCATCCACTCTTGTTCGCTCTGCTTCCATCTTTATTGAATTTCACTGAATATTTGCCTTTTTAATGGATTGAACTGAAGTGAGCTTCTCTCATATGTTGTAACCACACCCCGTTGGAAGGAAGTTTTTTTATAGGCTTTTCTGATACTATTATTCTTATTGGATAATGCTCCCATATGAAAATCGGTTGTTGTTGGAGTCTACCCTTAAGAAATAAAGGACCCTGCTGTTTCACTAGCAAATATTGTTGGAGCCACCCCGTACCAAAAAACCGAATTCACCATGCTCTGCTCTCCTTGGTAACCCCCCTGATTCGCGGGGGCTTTTTACTATAAAATGGAAAAATGTTGTTATTTTTTTAGAGAGGATATATTTCTTCATATTAACTAAAGGATAATTCCTTTTCTCTATGAAAAGAGGTGACACTTATCTCCAAATTCTTATTTATTACTATTCTTTTGGTATGTATCTCCACTATTATTATTATTATTATTCTTTTTTTTTTATGAGAGGATATATTTCTTCATATTAACTAGAGGATAATTCCTTTTCTCTATGAAAAGAGGTGACACTTATCTCCAAATTCTTGTTTATTACTATTCTTTTGGTATGTATCTCAACTAATTTATTTTATTATGATATATTGGAACGAGATTTTCATTCATGAATATTCTTGTCTTTTTTAAACTTGAAGTTCCACTATTATTATTATTATTATTCTTTTTTTTTATGAGAGGATATATTTCTTCATATTAACTAGAGGATAATTCCTTTTCTCTATGAAAAGAGGTGACACTTATCTCCAAATTCTTGTTTATTACTATTCTTTTGGTATGTATCTCAACTAATTTATTTTATTATGATATATTGGAACGAGATTTTCATTCATGAATATTCTTGTCTTTTTTAAACTTGAAGTTCCACTATTATTATTATTATTATTCTTTTTTTTTATGAGAGGATATATTTCTTCATATTAACTAGAGGATAATTCCTTTTCTCTATGAAAAGAGGTGACACTTATCTCCAAATTCTTGTTTATTACTATTCTTTTGGTATGTATCTCAACTAATTTATTTTATTATGATATATTGGAACGAGATTTTCATTCATGAATATTCTTGTCTTTTTTAAACTTGAAGTTTAGGGGAGTATGTCATATTTATGGTATCTTGTCTTTTTTAAACTTGAAGTTTAGGGGAGTATGTCATATTTATGGTATATAGAGTTTATCTTAATAATACTAACCTTGTGAATGTTTAGTTAGTTTTTTTTAATTTGTTTTTTTATATTTATGTTTAATTAATTTTTTAAATTTGTTTATTATGTTTATGTTTAATTATTATTTTTAATTTGTTTATTTTTGTTTTTTTAGACATGTGGTTTTAATTTATAATTTGTATTTTTTCTCTTCCTTAACTATTTTTAGTATGTTTTTTTTTTTTTTAAATCTTTTTCTATGTTTATGTTATCTCATTCATTTATTTTTTTAATAAGTTTGATATTTAACTTATTTTTAACATTATTTCAAATCAAATTATTATTTATATTTTTTGATATTATCCTTCCATTAAGATTATTTAAAATATCAATATCTCATTCATGGGTTGGGTTACTTGCTTCATTTCTTGATTTTTCATTTTCATTTACTAATGTAGTTTGATATTCATTATTAACAACTTATTTTCCTACACTATTTTACATTATTATTTTATTTTTTATTTCTTATAAATCTTCTCTTCAAATAATTCATATTTATTATGACTCACTACTTCTAAGTCTCTTTGAACTTTAACTTCTCTTTCTTATATCCATTTCTATAGTGATTCTATATATTGACAAAGAGTGCCTTTGTTAGATATCCATTTAGAACCTTTGGTATATATGTTGTATTCCTCATATCAAAATAAATAAATAGAAATTAAATTAAGAATAAAAAAAATCTAGGAAGATAAAATTTTGGGCTTGATTAGGTTTTGGATCTTATCTTTATCACTATTCATATAAAGCATATTTATACATTCTAGATTGACAACTAAGTTAGGACATAGCCATTTCCTATGCATCTAGTTCTTAGTAGTAAAATATAGGGAGTGATATATTTGGGCAATATATCTCAAATCTAAGGCAATGCATATTCATTCAAGTTCCTTTTTTATTATAATAAAATTTCAAAATAAAATCGGAATCTTTTCCTGAAATCAATTCTATTACTAAATCTCTCACGTAAAATTTCAAAAAAAATTCGAATCTTCTCAAATCAATTCTAATACTAAATCTCTCACGCGAATTAAGTATATATTTGTCAAAATAGAACCTTTAAATGTATCTAGCAATGAATCATTCTACATTATCATAGCAATGAATCACTCTACGATTTCAAAGTATGACGAAGTAACAAAGCCTACATTTGCAAAGTATGACTAGGTAACAAAGCTTCAAAATAATATAGACACTCAAGTTAGGGCATATATGGCAAGATATGTGATTGGCCTTCATAATAGATCTACCTAAAATAGAATAGATCCACTTAAAGTGTAAGTAGGTGTTCAGATTGCTCTATTCAGAATCGAAAATCTAACGAGGTAACAAAGCTTCAACATTATATAGACAATCAAGTTAGGGAACAAATGGCATGACGAGGTAACAACGCTTCAAGATAATAAAAACAATAAGTTAGGGAACACATGGAAAGAAAAATTATTGTTTCATAATACGTCAATTTAAAATACAATAGTTTCATTTACAATGTAAGTACGTCTCCAAATTGGTGTATTAAGAGTTCAGAATCAGTGTTAAAATAGATTCAATGTATGGAAAATATAAGTGATTGTGATTCATAACAGATTTATTTAAAACAGTATAAACATAAAGCTTGATTATTTTTAGGACTCAAACTAATTAAAAGTTCTTTTAAAATTTTCTATTTTAATGACTAAAATTTAGTTTAGAATTTCTTTTATGATTTTATTATACTTGGAATAAACCAAGAATAGACAGTAACAACATAATAATGACAATAATAGAATAATATCAACAATAACATCAAAATAATGATAATAACATCATAATACATACCTCCACCTGCACGTTGATTTAGCTAGTCCCTTTTATGTCTGACCTTGTTCTTGTTCTTGTGCTTTCCCAGACTGAATATTAACCTCCCAGCCAACTAGGAACAACCTCTCTGACTCCCTACCTCCAGGACTCTTTGCAGTTTCCTGGCCCCCGAGCCCAAAATTACTAGCAACAATAGTGCCCTCTGAGAGTTCCCCAAAAAAAACTCCCAATCTTCTACTCCTCTATCTTTCAAAAATTTAGAGATCCTTAAATATAAATGAGCTCCCTCTTCCAAGTCCTCCCCTTCTTCCTTATCCTCCTCTCTCAAATCCCGCTCATTAATTCTCCAACAACCTTATCCCCCCATTAATTGCCCAACATTCTTATCCTCGCCATTAATTACTTCACCCACCTTTTAATAATAAAATAATAAAAAACTCATTAATATATTTTAATAATTAATTAAATTTAATTAAAAAACTATGATAAAATTAATCAGTTTGGGATGTTACATATACCTACCCTTCAATAAACTTCATCCTGAAGTTTGAGTTATTTAAAATACAAGGGTAATGACACAAATTAATACATCTGCAACAAATAGTCAACATGATCAATTTAAAACACTTAAACATACTAGTGTGCATGTGCAAGGCATACATGTGTAGCTAGCACATACAGGACTCGTACATGTACCAATAAAAATAATTATCACACCTAAAGTAATTGTTGTATGTGTCAAATCCAATCAACGAGACCATACATTTCATAAAAGATAGTAAACTATTTAAAATGTTCACGAAATTCCTCAATTACAATAATTTAGCACAAACAACATTTACTTAGATAATTGTAGTTTAGATAAGAAAATATAAACACATACACACACACACACACATATATATTGAAAAAGAGGAAATTGAAAACTTCTATAAGGCAAAATACCCACACTCTCAACTACTTATATTCGTCCTTCCTCCGTAACTTCTTCTATCTTCCATCCATATCCTTCCTCTACTAGACTATATTGGAGCGTCAACTATATTGACCTAACTCCAAATAGAACCCATAAGCGGAAGTGTCAACTCTGTTGACCAAACTTCCCCAGCAGGAAACTAACAATCATCATCACATGTCTAGGGGAGCATGAGCTAACACCGTCCTCCCATGACTCTAGGTTTCAGAGGGTACACAGTGGGAAATGCCTCCACTCCTCCTAATAGGACTAGGGTCCACACCCTACCATGGAATATACAGTGGCACTATGTTGTTGGGAATTTTGTCATCATATATTTATTTTTAGGTAGTCTCACCACTTGAAAAACCTGCACTGGTCCACATATCATAGAAATGCATTCAAACCAACATAATTTCACATACAATGATTCAGACCATATTGTTTCTCGGTCGGTGTTAACAACATCAACCTTTTATCATCATTTTTCTCTGGCTATTTCATAGCCCATTGACCTACAGATTATTCTATAACACAAAATCATACATATCTATGCATTATCATCATCTAAATGCATTTAATCATAATCTCAGTTCGGTATCCACGTACTTTAAATATAAAAAAATTCAAGTTAGAATATATTGCATAGTATCCATCATAATTCAAATAGCATTAAACATTCATAGAATTGACATTCACATAACAGATTGCATAATATCCATCATCATTCAAATAACATTAAACATTCATAGAATTTACTTTCACATAGGTTCATATTTCTTAAAAGTTAAAGTGTATCATTAATAGTTTCACAGTGAATAGAAAATAAAGATGATTAGGTCTTGGGTAATTCTAGCTATCTAAGTCAAAATGTGGCATTACATACACCCAACCTTCAAGAAATCATATTTCCGAGGTGGTCAAAAATGTGAGGGATGATCTCACCGTAAGGTCTCAACATCCACCCAAGTAGCATATCATGGGCTATACTTGTCCCATTGGAGCTTAACTTGGTATACCAGATGGTTCCTGAGTTGTCAGACCCTACGATCCAATATGTGTAATGGTTCGAACGTGAGGGTTCCCACGTCTGATACCTGCAATTCCTTCCAATTCAGTTTATGAGATTCATCAATAGCATAACGACATACGACAGATACATGAAAAACATTATGAGTTTTATGCAAGTGGGGTAGCAATATGAGACGATAGGCAATGGGTCCAATTCTCTCTTGGATTTTGAACGGTCCTATAAATCGAGGAGACAACTTTTTTCCCTTTCTGAACTGAATGGTACTCTTATTAGGCCTGATATAAATGAAAACTTGATCTCCCATTTTATAACTTTGGTTAGTCCTATGTTCATGAGCATAACTTTTCTTTCTATCTTTTGCTTCCTTTAGTCACTGCCTAATCTGAATCATCTATTCCTCCATCTCTTGAATCAATTCGGACACAACTGTCACTCGTTATTCTAACCTTTCAAAACTTAACGATGTTATAAATGGCCTTCCATACATAGCTTTGTAGGGTGGCATTCTAATGGAGCTATGAAAAATGTTATTGTAGGCGAAATCTACCAAGGGTAGGTACTTCTCCCAATGGGTTTGATTATCCATAACATACATCCTAGGAATATCTTACATAAGCTAATTTAATCTCTTGTTTTTCCCATTTGTTTTAGGATGATAAGTTGTTCTTAAGTTCAACTGAGTTCCCAACACTGACTACAAACTTGTCCAAAACCTAGAAGCGAATCAAGAGTCCCTATTTGAAATTATATTCTTGGGCAAACCATGCAAACGAATGACCTCACTTATAAAAATGTGTGCCTCATCAATGGCATCATAAGTGTCTCTAACCAGAATAAAATGAGCACTCTTGGTCAACTTATCAGCTTTTACAAGAATAGCATTGTGTCTATGCGATGTGAGCGGCAATCTAACAACAAAATCCATAGAAATGACTTCCCATTTGGACATAGGAACATGATGCAATTGTAGGAAACCTATCGGATGGTGGTGGGCAGATTT
Organism: Picea mariana; assembly: GCA_032191745.1. Classification (NCBI taxonomy): domain Eukaryota; kingdom Viridiplantae; phylum Streptophyta; class Pinopsida; order Pinales; family Pinaceae; genus Picea; species Picea mariana. The sequence goes on from JASDQU010439521.1 coordinate 75,588, forward strand.
CACTTGTTGAGACTCTAGGCACCTGGTAATGAAATGGACTACATCACGCTTCATGCCTACCCTAAAGAAAAGATTCTTCTGTCTGCGTACATTTTCTTCACACCTAGATGGGCACAATAAAGTGCTCTATAGGATTCCTTGAGTATGATGCTTCAAATATCTTAAAAATCCATATTCTTCTAGAAAATATCCTTCATACATTGGATATAATTTCCTTCCACTCTAAAGGGTTGAAGAAACCTTTAAATACCAACTATCACCAATAAGTTTCCCCAACACATGCTCCCTAAGATTAACCTTTAAGGGTACCAAGGAGAAGACACATGGTCTCCTACTCAAGGCATTCGTAACCACTTTCTCCTTTCCCTTGATGTACGAAATTCAAAAATCATACTCACTCATAAACTCACTCCATCGCCTTTGCCTGGAATTGAGATCCCTTTGAGTGAAGAGATGCTTTGAGATTTTATGGTCCATTTTGAGCTCAAAGTTTCTCTCCACTATATAGTGCCCCCAATGTTTCAGATCTAGCATTACAACTGCCAAATATAAATCATGAGTAGCATAAATCTCCTCATGTTGCTTCAACTTCCTTGATGCATATGCTATCACTCCTCCATATTGCATTAGCATGCCCCCCAACCCTTTCTTCGAGGCATCCGTGAAGACTATCAAGTATTTTTTCATATCCAACACTCATAGAATTTTTTCACTAGTTAGTAACCTCTTAAGCTCAATGAATGTAATATCACACTCTTCTGTCCATTCATACTTGACCTCCTCGCAATGCAAAGTGGTGATGGGTTTCAATTTTTTAGAAAACCCTTCCACAAATCTTTGATAATAAAATGCTAGCCCCATGATGTCTCTTAGCTCATGAGCATTTTTGGCACTGGCCATTCCATAATGGACTTTACCTTTTCTGGGTCCAGAGATATTCCTTCACCGGAAATGATATGGCCTAAATAGTGAATTTATTTCTGGAAGAAATAACAGTTTGACAACTTGCCATACAATTTTTTCTCTCTAAGGCATGAAAATACCACTCACAAATGTTCCTCATGCTCTCTTTCATTCTTGGAATAGATGAGGATATCATCCAGAAAAACTTGTACAAAGCGGTCTAAATACTTTCAGAATGCACCATTCATGAGGCTCATGAATACTACTGGAGGATTGGTCAAGCCGAAATGTACTACAATGAACTCATAATTCCCAAACTGAGTTTTAAATGTTGTTTTAGGAATATAGCCTTCCTTAATCCTTAACTGGTGATACCCTGATCGCAGATCAATTTTTTAGAACATCACTATTGCTTTCATTTGATTAAAGAGATTGTCTATCTGTGGCATTGAGTACCTATTTTTGACTGTAGCATGATTCAAGTCTCTGTAATATATACACAGTCGTAAGGAATCATCCTTCTTCTTCACAAACATTATTGGTGAACCCCAAGGTGAGACATAAGGATTACCCCTAAGTCGAGTAGTTCCTTCAACTGCATCTGCAAATCACAAATCTTTTGCATTGTCATCTTATACGGAGTCTTGGAAATTGGCTCTGCACTAGGTTTTAGCTCAAAGGTAAAATCAAGCTCCCTCTGAGGAGGTAACCCTCACAACTCTTTCAGAAAAACATCCTTAAACTCCGACAATACTGGGTACTGATCAAAGGAGGTTCCTTTCCTTTCATTCATTTCTTCTACAACATATAATCGACAACCTTGCCTTATGCAACGTTTAACCTTCATGGTTGTAATAAAGAGTAGAGACACTTTCCTCCGTACACCATGGATCTCTACTGACCTTCCTTCATCATCAATACAGAGCACCCTTTTTGTGAAACAATCAAGCATAGATCAATGGGATTCTAACCAATCCATTCTGATCATTAGGTCATATTTCCCAAGAGTAGTGGCATATGCCTTCAACCTAGTAGTACACACTCCCAAGTCTACTAGAAAATTATCCACGCTAGGTCCTACCGCTTGTTTTTCCCCCGAAGACATATCGACTTGTTTAAATCCATTGTGATCATAGGATACCAACCCACACTTTTCTAATGCACGAGGTGAAATGAAACTATATGTAGCACCATAATCAAATAAAATTTTAACATTGACATGATTTAGCGTACATGACGACTCCACCACCGTGGATTGATGTTTCGCCTAGCAATTATATACCACTGCATAAATCGGGTGGCTACCACTCTCTCTTCCCATTGGGGCCTTCCCTTCTCTATGCACAAATCCTTCTTGTGACTCTAGGCAGTCACGCTGGTGATGGGTTTCTCAACATCCCCAACAAGTAACATGAGATGGAACCTGTGCACTACCCTATGGCAATATATGAAATGAGTTCCTTCCCTTGGAGCCCCTGCCCCTACTTTCTTCTCCTTGAGAAGGTCATCGACATGTATGCATCATTGGTGATTAGTGGGATGTTGTACTCATTGCCATTGAAATACCTTTAACAACTTCTCTAGGTGCATCTCTATTTCCATAAGGAGGTGGCCTAAAGATTCCTCCCCTGGAGAAGTTCTTAGGGGCCTTCCCCATGAATCTAGGATGTTGTGGAAAGGTTGATCTCATACCTCCATTTAAGCTCATATGCTCCTCCACATAACATGCATTTTCAACTTCTTCAGCTACTGTTGACGGTTTCCACATCCGTACCATGGCCCTTATCTTAGGGTCTAACGCATACACAAAATGTTCTTCCTATCGTTGATCAATATCCATGTACAAGACTAATTTTACCAACTCCATGAACTTGATATCGTACTCTTCCACAGTCCTATTTCTGTAAACTAGAGCGTGAAATGATCCTATATGTTGTTCCTCATAGTAAGCCGAGAAATATTTCCTCTAGAACCTTTCCTCAAAAATATCCCATGAGACAATGTCTGGGGTAAGGTTCAACTACCTCTGCACATTACCCCACCAGTTCAAGGCATTGTCCCTCAACTAAAATATTTTTATCTTCACCTTAGATGTGGAAGCATAGTCCCCTAAGGAGAAACATCATGGCATTCCTTCCAACCATGTCTCTGTACGGTCACTTGCATGACCCTCAACAAACTCATGGAGTTTGATCTTATGTAGTTCTATGGTGATGTCCCCCGGTGGAGGCCGTCCCTCTAAGTCCCTCTACACTTCAGGGTTACCCACTCTAGATGATGGGGGTTTCACTTCGACATTAGCTAATTGGAGTTTGTTTAATGTCTCATTAATAGCCTCGAAAGAGTGCAAAATGAGAGCTAATTCAAGCGATGGTGGTGACAACGCCCATGTTGGCGGTCCTTGTGACGATGCCCCTCGACCTCAATTTCCCCCAGTACTAACCATTTTAAATGATTGAATATGCATCAACCAAATGCTTATCAGGGAAGAATTTTAAGGCATTCCACATTTTCTCAATTTATACTTGCAAACATAGGGTTAGGCATAATTTTGTTTTTTTACTTGTCTATAAACACACCTTACTCTCTTTAGGGTAAGTGGCTAATCTTGGCATTGAAAGCCTCTAAGATTGGTAACTTTTTCGGGTAAGGTGCTAACCATCTTGCCTTTCTAGGTAAACTAGCAGTGTGGGGCACTCGTCAATTACCCTTAGCTATCTCCTAAAGTTTAAACATGTATTAAAACCCATCTTCTAATCCTTATATCCTTATATGACTTATAATTGATTAATCAACTTCTTATTTAATAACATTTCATAATCAATTAACTAAAATTTAATCATAATCCCTTTTATAATTAATAATTAACAATAAGTGTATTTTATTTTATTTATTTATTTATTATTATTAATCTTCTTTTTACTATTACTATTATATATTTTTTTATAATAATTTTTTTTTTGGTCACCATCGTTCTTAATGTGAGGATCTACCAAAGAGACAAAGGGACCATTATCCTTGATGTGAGGATCTCCCAAAGAGACAAAGGGTCTAATATCACTAAATCACAACTCAACGTAGAAGTCAAACACCTCCAAATATCGACCAAATCCCTCCAAATGTCAATCTTGAATTTTCTTTGCGTCGACAAGTGTCTTCATGATAGGAAAATCAAACACAATTGGGATTAACCCTTCTGTCAAACACGACAACCCTAAGTTAACTATAAAAAATATCTTCGCTAGCATTCGGGTTTGACATCAGTTCTATTGGTAATTCCTTCGTGCTAACTCGGTTTCCGGTTCATGGGGGATTTTGATTTTTATGACACAGGAAGAAGGTCATCTGCACCAGCTTGGAGGGTTTACTTGGATTTCTTCTTATGTCTTGGCTCTAGTTGTCATTTCCCTCGACAAGGACATGAACAGTCTTCAGACTTTCTTGTCACGTGTGGTTAAGGATTTGGTGAGGCTTTTCGACGTTTAAAAATTGGACACTTGACCCTTGGGTCTCAGCATTTCAAAATCAGACTTTCCCTTGGGTTTCGACGTTTGGTCTAGGCTTTGGCACAGATCTTGTATGTTGTGTGTTGGGCTTTGGCGTTGACTTGTGTTGTGTTGTTGTTTTACTGTGTTGTGGAATGCTCTCGTGGGATCATCGGTGGCTTAAATATTGTCAATGATAATATTGGCAACGACAAAATAAAAAGGACAGAAAGAGGGAAAAGAAATCCTAGACAATGTCTGGGGCAGTGGTCTCAATCGAGAATCAAGAGGAAGAGTCATTTACACATTTGATTTAATTGGGTCCTTGCAATATCTTCACACAAAATCACCTAAAATTTCACTACTTTGTGATGGGAAGTGCTTTGTTATAGAGGGTCGTCTATTCCTGCACAATATTGATTTACCCTTACGATTTGTGGCAGTCTAGGTGGATTATGCTTCAATGCCGTAATCCAGACCAAAGTCTATTTGGCATGTTACATTATAACCAAATGGCATACTTATTTTCAAACCTGTGAGTCCCTATTGAGAAATACCATGGTACTCTCATAGGCTCTTTTTCATTGATTCGATGGGATTTTGCATTGCGTTGATTTGGTAATTTATAGGCTTTCAATGGAACTTGGAAATTGTGTTAGGAGCCTAATAATTTGTTTAAATATTCTTTTTAATGACAAATTCTATTTAGATTCAAGAAGACCCATTATTTGCTTGTTGTTTATTTTCCTTGAACAATACTAGAATAAGAAATTGGACATGGTTATACTATGATACTTTCTTTAAAGGGGTCTTAGCTTCCAAGCCAAGGAAACTCTCTGTACAAGACTTATATTAGCAAAATACTTTGGCTAAAGGCGAGCCCAATATTTTTCATCTCTAGAAAGGATTTTGTGGGTAGAAAATACATAATCAAACTTTGTGGGATCCTCCCTTGATGTGTTGAGTGAATAATTCCCCTCGTGGTCTCCTCCCTCTGTGACTTGTCTTGATGGGCTTTGTATTTTTGCGTTGGCTCTTGTGCAGGTTTGAACCCTGTTGTCGACGCGTTGGGGAAAGAATGAGGCAATATATTGGTTCTTGTCATGCAGGAGTAGAGTAGAATATAAGGACTGTAGGCAGTTGATATTCCATATCATTTGTGGGACAATATCTTGGTCAGACTATTGATTTTGAACTTGTTCAGGATGTTGAGCGATTTCATAGCTTAGAGTTCAATGGTGCAGTCAAACTCATTTCTGATGGCCTACAAGAGGGTACATGTTGGGCCTCAAAATATTCCCTATTCTCACTCCATTATTCACCAATACCTTCACATTACTTCCATATTACCTTCATGTCACCTTCATTCCACCTCCACATCATTACATTTATCTCATCATTGGGTTATAACTATGCTTTTCCAAATTTTATTAATTCTTAACATTTTATTGGATTTGTGGATAAACTTTAGAAAATAATATACTTATACTTATACATAACAATTAGAATGAGTTTGGTGACATGTGTAGGTGATTTGGAATCTTCCAAGACACTCTTATGTGGCCTTCAATACTCAAATTCGAATTCCCTCCAAGATATGGAAGGAGATTTGGATAAAGGTCAAAGATGATATGTGTCTCATCATTAGCTATTTGGTTGTAACTATATGAGATTTTTATGGATCTAAGGAGAGAATAGTGGATCTCCATTAATGGGGTAGCTTCTTATGTTCTTGTATAAATAGGAGAGCCTTCTCCTTTCAAAGGATATATATATGTGTGTAAAGTTTGGGAAATTCTCATGTTTTGAATTGATAGGTTGATTCTTGAGGTTAGTAGAGAGGATATTTTATATTGGAATGAAGATGTAATCATATTCTTTTGAATACAATGCATGCTTCCATTTTGATCTCTATCTTGTGTTAAGATTATGGTGTACTTACTGAAGGATGGAAGGGCCCCCATGCACTGATGCCAGTACACCTATGTGTTGTATATAGTGGGTAAAATTTTTCATTTGTATATTCATTTTATTTTATCTTTATGTTCTTTGCTTTAGTAGTTTAGAATAGATAACTTCAAATCCTCGCACATATTGTGTTGTGCCTCTAAGATTATGAGCTCTTGGTTGACATTAAATCGTTGAGAAATTTATACGACATTGATTGCACTCAACAGTATCCCCACAAGACCTTTTCTTCATTATCTTTGCAGAATATAGTAATAGAATTTTTTTTTCTACCTATAATCCTATGGATGACAAGTGGGTTGTTATTCCCTTTTCCTAGATGTCATATTCATGCCCTTGTTCTGTGATACGCTCAAGGCTTTGTAGGCCTATAGTATCAGGTGGGGGTCTGTTGGTAGCAGAGAATAGAAAGGGGTTCCTTGTTGTCTGTAATTTTTCACCAAAACACATAATATTTTTCCTCCCATGACATCCTTGAATTCTCCCTATGTGGTAGCAATGGTGGTGTATCCAGAGAGAGACAACAAGTATCAAATTTTGGTTGTCAGTACTATTGATTGGATTAATTCACAGGTGTATGATTCTAGGAGCAATTCATGGAATATTTGTCGTAGTTTTGATGGGAGGCTTGTAAGGCCTTCCAATTTCAGCTTATTACTTGTAATACACATATTTTTCATCTAGTTTTTGTTCTTGCCAATTGAAATCCTACATTCTTGTTTTGTCAATTTATGTGGGTGGTCAAGCCCTCATTTTAGTTTTGAAACCAGACTCTCATACCATATGTAGAGCTTGGTTATTTTCATGACTCAAACTAATTAAAAGTTCTTCTAAAATATTCTACCTTAATGACTAAAATTTAGTTTATAATTTCTTTCATGATTTTCTTATACTTGGAATGAACCAAGAATAGATAGTAACAACATAATAATGATAATAACATAATAATATCAACAACAACAACATAATAATAATAACAACAACATAATACATATCTCCACCTGCCTGTTGGTTTATCTACTCCATTTTCTGTCTGATCTTGTTCTTGTTCTTGCCCAAACTGAATATTAACCTCCCAGCCAACTAGGAACAACCTCTCTAGCTCCCTATCTGCTGGAATATTTGCAGTTTCTTGGCCCCCAAGCCAAAAATTCCCAGCAACAATAGTTCCCTATGAGAGTTCCCCAAAGCAATTCTCTCCATTTCCTACTCCTCTATCTTTCAGAAATTCAAAAATCCTAAACCAGAAATGAGGTCCCTCTTCCAAGTCCTCCCCTTCTTCCTTATCCTCCTCTCTCAAATCCCCCTCATTAATTCCCAACAATCTTCTCTCCACACTAATTCCCCAACAACCTTATCCTCTCCATTAATTACTTCACCCACCTTTTAATAATAAAAGAATAAAAGACTCATTAATATATTTTCACAATTAATTAAATTTAAATTAAAAACTATGATAAAATTAGTCAATTTGTATTGTTACAATAAATCCATTTAAAATGTAACTACATGTCAAAATTGGTAATCCAAAATCATCTATTAAAATAGATGCAATGTATGATACTTATCTTATAAAAAATAAAAGTATAATTACATTTAAAGTGTTTTTACAAACCAATATTAAGTAAATAATGTTTATGTCATCATCTTTCCATATAAAAGAAAATACCATTCTCATAGTAATAAATAATAATAATATATTTTAATCAAATATTAATCCAATATCATATATATAGAAATAAAAAAAGAGAATTCATATTTATATATAAATAGCAATATTATAAATCATATTTTAACCAAAATTGTAATTTTACATATTTATATCTTTTAAATAATTAGTTTTAAGTGAGTTGAGTTAAATGACATTATAATTGGATTAAATCAACTTACACTATCAAATAATTTATACTTTAAATTATTGATCTCTTTTCAAACTTAATTTTTCTAATTAAAATGAACTTATACTCATAAAACTCTAAAATTAAACTAAACTTTAAATATATTCAATTGTATATATTTTTTTTAAATTTAATAATGAATTGAAAAGAAATTTAACAAAAGTTTGTTGAAAAAGAAAAAGTTTTTTCAAATATTTACATTTTTTATTTCTTGTTTGTTAGAGATGTCAATCACTTGGGATCTCAAGTGAGATTGCACCAGAAATATCAACCTTTAATATCACTAGATGACACTAAACACATTTCAAGAATATTGAACTTGGTCTCCTAGCAAAGGAAGCCACACCTTAAAGTTAAAGTTGAGCTAGGGAGAATTGACTCGATATTTACATTTTTATAATGTTGAAAAACAAAATTAAATTAAATTTTTAGATATATTTAATTTATTTTTTTAATTTAATAATGAATTAAAAATAAATTGAACAATATTAAAAGAGTAAATTAAATTAAACTTCAAAATATATTCAGTTAAATTTATTTAAATTTAATAATAAAAAAATTCAAAAAAAAATTAACAAAAGTTTGTTGAGTAGGTTAAAGTCGCTTCCAATATTTATTTATTTTTATAATGGTGAAAGTCTAATTTTTTTTTTTATAATGTTGAAAGACTTTGTTGAAGGGGTCAATGCCACTTGGAACATTTACATTTTGATTACGGTTTATTTAAAAAAATATCCTTGTGGGGTCAAAGGCCCTTTGAACATTCACATTTGTTATAACGTTCATTAGCATTTGTATAACGTTCATTAGCATTTGTTTAGAACCCAGCTCAATACAACATTCAATTTGTAGAGTAGGATAAAGCTCTTTCCAACGTTCACATTTTTTATAACGTTCTTTTTTTCTTCGAATGAAACTTGTAAAGTAGGTTAAGCCTCCTTCCAAAGTTCATTTCTCCTTCCAACATTCAATTTTCTATAATGCTCAATTTATATATATATATATATATATATATATATATATATATATATTAACACCTCCTTATTTCACAAGCGGTTCATAATTTCTCCCACAGTACACTTCAAATCACTAAACCGGACGAATACAATGGTAAATTGTACCCTGTCAGGTACACCTCGGCAATGCTACGTCATATTCCCGATTTCCCTACAGGAGTTCCATTGTAATGTAAGTGTGTTTGTGTTAATGGGAAGCTAGTTCTGATGGGCGGAGGGCATCCAGCAAACTTGGAAACAATGCAGAAATTTTTTATCCAAAAACGGGCCTGTGGAGAAGGGTGGATGATATGTGGAGATTTGGGACATCGTTCACGTCGTCCTTAGTTGATTCTGGGCACTTGTATACCCTTACTGGAAGACAGTTGATGAAATCTGATGCTGAGAAAAACAATTGGCTTCTTGAAACCGTTCTTCCTACAAATTTCCGTGGTCCTGTGTGTACTACAGAGTGGCGCGGCCATATTTTTGTGAGTAAACCTTGTATCGGTTCTCGTCGTTAGGATTGTTATCTATTAAACACGTAAACTGAAGAGTTCATCGAATTCTACGTACCTGAAAAAATTTTGGGCTTAACTGCAACTGCTGCAACCATGGAGATCTGAATATTGTCTCCGGATAATTGTCTTAGTCTTTTTGGGTTCGTGTATGATCAACTCGCCAAAGGTTTGTTTCCAATTTTAATTCATTTTTGTAACGATGCATCTTCGCTGAACCTTGTAGATGTTTGTTTTTTACGTTATTTTTTTTTAATAATAACAATCATTTTAATAATAAATTTACATAATATTAATAATTTAATTATTTTAATAAATTATTCAAAAAATGTTAAAATTATAACTTATTCAAATATATTGAATATATAATATATAATTTTATTGAATATATAATAAATAATTTTATGATAGTTATTTAAATATATGTAATAATATATTTTTTAAAATAAAATAAAATCTTTAATGAATTTTTTATTTCATATTTGTATAAAAAATGTGATAAAAAAATACTTTCAATTTTTTTTCTTACCATAGTCACTCAACAATTTACAATAATTTTATAATTACGTAAAATTCTTTGTTTATTCAAATTTAAAAACATATAATGCTGTAAATCTTTGTTTATTCAAATTTAAAAACATATAATGCTGTAAATTTGTTTACATTATTATTATAATAAAAATGTATTTATTAATATTAAAAAAAAAATTCTCATTCAATTGATCACACCTGGTTTTTAAGTTTAAGTTATCCATTAGAAGTTCCATGTTTAAAGATTAATAATAAGACTGGTATTCTAAGGAAGGTGTTGTTTAAGTATTTAATAGTTTGGTTTTTTAGTATGATATAAATATAGGTAAAATATTATTTTTGTTGTTTAAATTGTTTCTTTAAATATATAAATGGATTCAATTTACAGATTTAATAATTTGTTCTTAAATTACTAACAAAATTAAAAAATAAAAAAATCTAATCATAAAATTAATATATCGACCAACAAATTTAATCATACATTTTACCAATTTAAACTGTTACCTTCATCTGAATGAAATCCACCATTTATATAAATTTATTAAATAAAACATCTACAAGATGTATTTGGCTTTCTTAATGGTTATTAAATTTTCAACATTTTATCATAAATTTCATCCTTTTCTTAAAATGGTTCACAATATATATTAAAAAAGTAATTAATATTATACAAATAAAAATATATAATTAAATTTCAATGTATTTTAAATTAAATAATTATATTTTAATTTATAAAATATTAGTCATTCCATTACTAAATAGATATTATTGGTTAACAAAATCCATCATCTCTACATTTAATGAAAACTATACTATTATTAACTATTTAATTTTACACATTTTTTCATAAACATATTCTATTACCTCATTACCTAACAAATCCCACAAGTTCTATCTAAATTTAAATTTAGATAACAAATCCCATTTATTAAAAACTGGATTCCATGTACATGAAATTGATGGTAATAAATAATTTGGCTAGTAGCATAAAGAAACCCACCACCTCTAATCATTTTGACGGTCACGGTCACAAATAATTCAATTATTAGTTTTAAATAAAGTTCAATGTTATAAATAATTTGATTAGCAAGATGTGTACACATAGTATCACGATAATTAATTTGGGCTCATTGTTTTAAAAAAAATGCCACGTCTAAAAACTTAAAACTTATTGAGAACATGTTATAAAGAGTTTGATTAGTTTTAAATGAAGTTCATAGTTGTAAATAATCTGATTTCATAATGCTCTTCTACATTAAAAAAATAAAAAATTGGCTTATATTTTTATTAATATATTTAATTGTTTATAATTAATTAATTATTAATATATTTAATTGTTTATAATTAGTTTAGTGGCTAGCAATAGATATGATTATGTAAATAATTTAGGTGGCAATTGTAACAAAAGGAGATGTGTCTAAAGTATGTTTTGGATTTTCTACACTCAATAGTTTTTGCTGTTTGTCGAGGGGCGGAAGGCTATAGACTATATACCGAAATTCGCTAGTTATAGTTATAATGGGGCTATATTTATAAGGGGGCTCTGACTTTGAGACCGGTTCCTCTATTGTTGGGAATGGGAGCCATACCAATTGCAGAAGGGGAGAGCATGCCTGGTAATCTATCTCATCTGTCTTTTCATCCGTATTGGCCAACCAGATACGGGAATTTCATAGCCGTATTGGATTGGTCTGGCTTAGGTGCACTTGTCACACCCACGATGATCGTCTCAACTCCTAGGTTTAGTTCAATTATTACATGCATAACTTCTGCTGGAGTCAGTTAATCACGGAATTTGACTCTTAGGCAAAGGTATAGTAGTTTCCTGCTCAATGTGGCTGCCCTCACCCATATGATGAGTGAGCGTTAACACCCTGGAGGCGATGTGAAATGAGGATCAAGCTCTTCCGACGCAGGAGGGAGAGGAAGGTAGGCGTTGTAGGTCGATCAGTTGAAGGCAAGTAAGAAGGCAAGCAAGGTTATACCTTCTATTGTTACTCTTTAAAATGAACGAGTGAGCGTGAAAACACACAGAATAACAGTAGAAGAGCCACCAGCATGAGCAGCAATAGTAGAGGAGGAGGTGGACCCATCTTAAGCACTAGTCCCAGAGCCTATTAATCCAGCAACAAAGCGATTCCCCGTGTAGGTATAGGTAGTTAGGTATAGGTAATTTATCCATGCTTCAACAGATTCTTCAACTGGGAGTTTGGTCCCAACATAAGCTATAGCTTCTAGGTATGATGCAGAGGCGTAGCCAGTCCCAGACCCTGTTTATTCAGCCGAATCATTAATGAATTCATTATGCTTAATCTGATCCGATCCTCAAAAGGAGATGGAGATATCCCTTTGAACTCTGACTGGGTTAATGATCCTATTCCAAGTGATGAACTTCAATTCCATCCTATTGAAGTTGAGGGAATAGCCCACTTTTTCATCATTTGATTCCCAAACTCTTATGAACTAGCTATCTATATACATAGCTAACATTTCAGTCAAGTCAGTCAAGTTTGTCTTCTTGTCCATTCTTGCCATCAATTTCAAATAGGTCCTTCCCAAACTTCATATTCTTATTAATATTTTTAACTTTTTACTATTAGTTTAGTGGCGGGTATTAATTATAGAGACTCAATTACTTAAATCTGACTTTTAACAATTTTGAGTAAGATTTTACTAAAAATTGATTGGAAAATATGTCCATAAAAACTGGAATTAAACTACATGTAAAACATGTGTCATTGTTTTTATATTCTTATATATTTAAAATGCTTTACCATATACAATCAAAATAATTATAATTAATATATATTTATTAAGAAGATTATTTAACTAATATGATTATATTTAATTAAATGATTGGATATTTAGTGGGATATGTTCATGATCTTGAAGCCTCTATGTTCTCCAAACTACCATGATGGATACCCACTCAACACCAACTAGGCATTCCTAATAACATGTGCACACTCTAGGAACACACACACATTCCAATAATGTTCGTTTGGAAAAAGGGTTGCAACTTGTCCATTGTTACCAATAGGAAGCACCACCACCACCGGTTTTAGGATTTCTTGAGCAAATTAAGGAGATGGATTTTAATATTGCTTGACAAAGCATTGAAGGACTTGATTCCAAGTATTTCGTTGAATTTGATGATTTATGTATCTCATAATTTATTTAAATTATGTAATAATAAAAAAATCCTTTATTAAAGTGCAACATACTTCATTTACATGGAGCTTGCACCTAGAGAAAATCCAAACCCGACATCGCCGCATGATGCCAAACCAAACCCCAAACCAAAACTAGGAAACATAAACAATGAAAGAGATGTAGGGTTGACGTCACTAAGAACCCATATACCACACTTAAGAACTGTAAGGTATCCCTCATGAATTTGACTAGCCACATCCCTAGATACCCTTGTTACTTCTATTGCAAGTGCCCAAGGCTAGTTAACAAAAATTTCTTATTACAAGGCCAAAATGTTTGACTGTCTTAGGACGGGTCTAGATTAAAACCAAGTTAGATACCTCAACATTTCAAGGAAAGACTCGATGACATTGTTTATTGAACCGAGAATGTGAACATATCCTTTAGCCCCAAAGAAACACATTTGTATGGATTGGTTCACCTAACAACCATTTGCAAATAATTTGTTGGATAGGTGGTTTTTGGGATTTGAAAAACCTACCTAAAATAATAGGGAGTTTCCTTCGTATTTCCTTAGGAAATTATGGGTTGAGTTTGTTTTAGGTAACCATGTCAACTACATTGACATCGATGAACTCTAAGGGGTGGGTAGTGAGTCTGTACTCGATAGAAAAAAATATAGGCATGACCCATTGCTAGGTCCTCGTCCTCCTAGGTGAAGGCATAAACTCCCTTATCAACATCCTCCCATAGAAGAACACAATAGGAAAACCCAATCATCCATATGCACATTGATGCCTAACCTGGTGTAGCATAGTACATTCATAACATTATCCTACCAGGAGGGACCCTCAAGTGATGTTGATGGAGGGGTTGGCCCTTTAGGCCCTGTAATAGAGTCTATCTAGAAGAGGTCACATGGACAAGCTAGGTCTTCCCATCCTAGTTCATGCAACCCTCACTTATACTAAAGCTACAAGAAGACTTGTTATGCTCCTACGAAGGCCATTGTATCTAAAAGTGTCATGGAAGATGTTAGTATCTTGATCATATCTATGTTACTCATTAACTATATATATATAATTTATTGTGTGATTTTTTTGTATATCTAATTATATGACGTGTGCAATTTCTATGCTCAGATATTACACCTATTGTCATTTCATTTTCCACTACTTTTGTAGCAATAGAAACAACTTTTGCATTTAATGTACTACATATGTAGATGTGGTGGAACTTTGTTGAGCCTTGCAATCATGTTGTATATGCATGGGAGTTTATGGATGTGTAGGAGCTTCATAAAATTTTGGGTACACATTGAGGACAATTTATGTCATATTAAGATACAATTTATCACAGTTTTTTTGGTACGTATTAAAGTAGAATTTATGCCATATTAAAATGTTTCATTATTGAGCTCTACCACCTA
>JASDQU010439521.1:90517-103633 GCA_032191745.1 Picea mariana
GACGTCACTAAGAACCCATATACCACACTTAAGAACTGTAAGGTATCCCTCATGAATTTGGCTAGCCACATCCCTAGATACCCTTGTTACTTCTATTGCAAGTGCCCAAGGCTAGTTAACACAAATTTCTTATTACAAGGCCAAAATGTTTGACTATCTTAGGACAGGTCTAGATTAAAACCAAGTTAGATACCTCAACATTTCAAGGCAAGACTCAATGACATTGTTTATTGAATTGAGAATGTGAACATAGCCTTCAGCCCCAAAGAAACGCATTTGTATGGATTGGTTCACCTACTAACCATTTGAAAATAATTTGATGGATAGGTGGTTTTTGGTATTTGAAAAACCTACCTAAAATAATAGGGAGTTTCCTTCGTATTTCCTTAGGAAATTATGGGTTGAGTTTGTTTTAGGTAACCATGTCAACTACTTTGACATCAATGAACTCTAAGGGGTGGGTAGTGAGTCTGCACTCAATAGAAAAAAAACTAGGCATGACCCATTGCTAGGTCCTCATCCTCCTAGGTGAAGGCATAAACTCCCTTACCAACATCCTCCCATAGAAGAACACAATCGGAAAACCCAATCATCCATATGCACATTGACGCCTAACCTGGTGTAGCATAGTACATTCATAACATTATCCTACCAGGAGGGACCCTCAAGTGATGTTGATGGAGGGGTTGGCCCTTTAGGCCCTGTAATAGAGTCTAGCTAGGAGAGGCCCACCCTAGTTCATGCAACCCTCACATATGCTCAAGCTACAAGAAGACTTGTTATGTTCCTACGAAGGCCATTGTATCTGAAAGTGTCATGGATGATGTTAGTATCTCGATCATATCTATATTACATATTAACTATATATATATAATTATAATTTATTATATGATTTTTTTGTATATGTAATTATATGACATGTGCAGTTTTAGATATTACACCCATTGTGATTTCATTTTCCACTACTTATGTAGCAATAGAAACAACTTTTGCATTTAATGTACTACATATGTAGGTGTGGTGGAACTTTGTTGAGCCTTGCAATCATGTTGTATATGCATGGGAGTTTATGGATATGTAGGAGCTTCATAAAATTTTGGGTACACATTGAGGACAATTTATGTCATATTAAGATACAGGTTATCGCAGTTTTTTTTGGTACGTATTAAAGTAGAATTTATGCCATATTAAAATGTCTCATTATTGAGATCTACCACCTATCTTCTAATTCCTCCCTTGTTCTCCATTTGGCCTAATGCCATATCATTCTTCAATATTTTTTAGTCTAGCAATTTAGGTTAGCATACGGCCTCTTACTAGGATCCATGATACTAGATTTCAAAAGTTCCTCCAAAAGGCTCAACCTTGGCCCACATAAAATTTCCCCACCAATAGGGGTCCACCATTATAATTACCTTCGGACTCCTAATCGTGATCATTGTTGACTCACTCTACTCTTGATATTTAAATAAGCTACTGAACTCATAACTCGAGGTCATGTCTCACTAAAGGCGGACAAAACATGAAAACCATTAGGGAAAACGTCAAAAACAAAAACATGAAAACCATGAAAAACATGTGAAAGAGAAAAACAAAATGATGAAAGTAAAACCTTGAAAAGCAAAAATGAAACCAAATTACTAAAATTAAAATAAATGAAATGATCAAAAGAATAATGCTACGATATAGAAAACTGCTCATGAGAATAGCTCGGTGAAGTACCATTTAATGATATGGCCATTAATAGTAAGGGAATCGTATTCACCTCCTATAATCTGGAATCGATATATACCTCCTTTTCACCAAATTCGCAAGGACAAAGCAATAAAAATTTAAACTTAGTATGCTTTCCTTCATGTTGATGGCCATATACCTACTTCAAAACTAAATCAACCTACCTTAGAATTCCTAGTAACATATTTATTTTTATCAAACCATCATTTTATTGTTTGCTGGTATGATGCAATTTTTTTTTCCTTTTTCCTCTGGTCCTCCACCATTAATAATGTATCGATTCTTCTCTTTCGATTCTACTCCAAGAAGGTTGATGTCTGGATACCTAGGACAATGCTCCTCCACCATTAATAATGTATCGATTCTGCTCTTTCGATTCTACTACCTAGGACGATTCTAGAGATGGAAAGTGAATATTGGTCGGAAGTATTTCTTCTTGTCCATACGCTAAGTAATATGGAGGAATACCCAAATCTTCTTTAGGAGTAACTCTTTCAGTCGAAAGAGCATTGGGAAACATATTGTGCTAATTCCTATCATTCTTTGTCACAATCTTCTTCAAAAGTCGAATCATATTTTTACTGGTTGATTCCACTACACCATTTGGATAATGGTTGGCTAAATATCTGGAAAGAAGTCCTTTACCAAACACAAACTCAAACTCAGACAACAAAGTTGAATAAAAATAAGCAACACTGTAAGAAAATAATACAAAGAACCCCAAACTTTATAACCAAATGTTGTTCTAAAAACTAAATAAATATATTCTCATCGACTTGAATTAATAGAACAACCTTGGACCAATGGGTAAAAGAATCTGTAGTAGTAAGAATATATTTATGTGGTTTGGATTAATGGGGGTTTATCTCTTTGATTATGTCTATTGCACACTCTTTGAATGGTCTACTAATTGTGATAGGTTGCAATGGTATCTACGCTTTATTTTCTCTCCCCAAACCTACCTACTTGACAAGTTTTACATTTCCTTACATAATAATGTGCTTCTCCTAAGAGAGTAGGAGAATAATAACCAAATCTCAAAACTTTGTGAATTGTAATCTCTCCAACAAAATGACCTCCAATTGGCCCATCACGAAGATCTCTCAACACTTTCTCAACATTTGTTTTTCTACACATCTCAATAACACTACAACATATTATTTTTTGAAACAAAACAACGATAATAAATTGATATTGAGGAAGTTTTAGTCTTACATCTCAATAACACTACAACATAGTTTCTTTTGAAACAAAACAACGTTAATAAATTGATATTGACGAAATTTTTAGTCTTAATGCCCTTCTCTCTCTTGAATTCATTTGGTGTCGGCATACCCCATCATGTAAAAAATATATCATATCATAATACCAAGAATCGTGTGGATGAGACATACAGTGTATCATTGTAAGAAATGGAAAACTTATTTCCATATCCATTTTCCACTTTACGTACAGAGTCTTACAATTCCCCATCTAGTTTACATAATCCTTGGCCTCGTACATTGTGAGCAGGTTTTATTTCGACCTCAAATTATTTATTGGAAGCCATCCAATTACCCTTAGAGTCTCCCAGTTCTTGTTGAGTAAACAATGATCAAACCTCATAGTGAGGTACTATTACCTTAGTATGATCCTTAAGATTATGTGACCTGAAATGTTTGATAGCCTTATAGACAACAAAGGATTTCTTATTTACTGTAGGGTAGTTATGTTCTTCCCCTTGCAAGTTGGTACTCATAAATTAAATAGGTGCTTCATTCCTCTCAATGCTTTTTTTATCAACAATACTACTCGACAATGATCATATGTTAAAGTGTACATAAATAAATCACAATTAAAATCATGACTACCTAAAGCAACAACAACATTATGTAGCAGTTTTAATATTGCCAAATGATTCTTTCTCTCCTTTATTCCATTTAAAATTTGAATCTTTGTTAATCATGCTTGGTAATGGTTTGATGATTTAAAAAAAATCATAGATAAATTGTATAACAAAGTTCATCTTGCAAAAGAACAATTGCTTTGTTTTCTTCATATGAGATAAAAGTAGTTGACATATAACTTTGATTTGTTCGGGGTATATATATATATATATATTTATTTTTTCTTTAGTAATTCAAATTTTTTTTTCTTAAAATTACCGGAAATTTCATACTTTGAATACATTTCAAAATTTTTGGATAGATGTGAAATGTGATCAAAGTTTTAATAGATAAATGAAAACAGTTTTATTCATAAAGCCTCTAGATGCAACGCTCATCTATCTATGAAAAGTAAATCCATCATTAATCAAACCAAAAGGAACACATTTCTGAGAAAAAGTTCTCCATAATGTCGTCTATTTTCTTCTCAAACTAAGATTTGAATGTATCCTCAAAATTGTCAAGAACTCAAAATATTTCAGATCCACTTACAATATATAGGAGTTGTCCCATAAGTAGAATTGTATAAATATTTTTTTCCAAAGCTTTATTCAAGTTCCAAAAGTGACACAAAGATGAATTTCTCCATTTTTTTTTTTTACTGGTACAAGATTGGAAAGCCAAGTTGAGTGCTTAACTTGAAAAATGGTCTTGGCATTCAAAAATTTCTTGAGTTCCTTTTGGATTTGAGATTGATGAGAAGTATGTCAAATACATAAATTTGTTCTGAATCTTTGGCATCCTTTTTCATCTTGGAAAGTATAATAAATGATTCACCTATGATAAGTTTTAAGATTGTAACATATTACAATGTAATATGTAATATAACAATGTTGTAATATGTTATAATATAACATTGTTATATTGTCATATAATCAAGCAAACAAATCTCGATATGATTTGAACAATTTAATTTAAGTTATTTTTATCTTCTTCAGATAATCCTTTCGTAAAATTAACATTTTTGAATTTTATTATAGTTCCTAGATTAACAAGAGAATTAGTTGCTAAGCTAGTCCCTTTCTGGTTGAACAAATTAGGTAAGTGATGCAAAGAATCAACCGCCTTCATTTCTTTTCTTTCAATTTCTTAAATAAATCCAAGCCCAAGCTAGTCTATAAATGACTACTTATTGCCTCAAGCCTAATATGATATGATATATTATTGCTTATAATTATACTTAACTATGATATAACCCTAATTTATAAATAAAATTATCTTGATCTTTAAGAATATTTATAATAAGTATAATACTAATAATTAAGTTTTTATATAATATAGTTAACATATGATGACATAATATACTATTATTAAAATATTAAAGATAAAGTTAGTACTATAATAAAATAAAATAAGGTATTAACTAATAAGTCAAATGAATATCTCAAATATACATATACACCACGATACAAACATAATATTTGATTTAATATAAAATTGTATAAACAATTCCTATTTTAAGTAATTATTATACAAACATAATATCTGATTTAATATAAAATTGTATAAATAATTCTTATTTTAAATAATTATCTATATATATTAGGTTATTAAGTATCGTATTTAATTTAGGCTATAATAACTAAAGGTTAATATAGCGATCTTTATTCTCGACTTTCTACATTAGGTTTCTAATAAAATTATACAATAAGTTTATATTATAGTTTTTAATATTAAGCTATAATTATTAGACACTAATAAAATTATACAATAAGTTTATATTATAGTTTTTAATATTAAGCTATAATTATTAGACACTATAGTATTTTTTATTATGATAATTAATATATTATTAATAATTTAAATTATTTTATAGCATTTAAACTATTTTATCATAACTTTTAATTAATACATTAAAAGCTGTAAATTAATATTATTTTTAATCAGAATATTAACCTAATAACATTATGCGTATTATAGATGCATTAATATTATATTTAACATACTATTAATATTCGTTGCTTTAATAACACAATCCATACCTTATTTCATAAAATAACAATCTTTTTACCACATCGATTGATTTTCATAATAAAACAATAAAATCCAAGTAAAGTCTCAAGCATGAGAAAAAGTTAATTTTCTCAGGTACAGAATAGTGGGCTGAAAGTGAATT
Organism: Picea mariana; assembly: GCA_032191745.1. Classification (NCBI taxonomy): domain Eukaryota; kingdom Viridiplantae; phylum Streptophyta; class Pinopsida; order Pinales; family Pinaceae; genus Picea; species Picea mariana. The sequence goes on from JASDQU010439521.1 coordinate 96,293, forward strand.
TAGAGATCTTATTATATAAAACCCTAATAATAACTCCTTTAGCTTAAAAATATATAACCTAATAAATTATATCTATATATTAATTTAATGTATGTTACTTAATATAGTAATTAGTAGGTAATTGTAAGTTTAATTATATTCATATTATTTAATCATATAACTTAACTTATTATAAATATATATTACTTATATATTACCATCCTAGTAATCTTAGGATAGAACTTAATAAGATGTTTACTTTATATGCATAATAATTGGGTAATCTTTATATTATCTAATATTAATCCACACAACACAATTAGGTAGGTCGCATTATAATTATATAATTAGTGTAAATATAATTAGTGTAAATTCATTTTCATTTTAAAACTACTATAAAAAAAAATGTCTATTCTAATAAACATTAGATTAATAAAGCAATTATCAGTTTGCGGGATGGGGCATTCAGTGTTTGCATGATGACTACGTTGCCTTGCATCGCTGACAACCAACCACATTCAATGTCTAACTTATCATCTTCGTTTGCGGAAGCTATCCCTTCCTCTAGTAAGCGAGAACCAAGATATGGAAGATTCTATGATTGTAAAAATGCAATGAGGGAAAAAGCCCTGTGTTATGTATGATCTAAGAAGCCGAGAAGTTAAGTGGGTTAATATCCTGCATAGATTAAGTCTCAAACTCATGCCTAAAGTGAATGATCGTGTTCAAGTGGCCTCAGCTCAGCGATATAGTAACGAGAAGAAAGAAAAATCCTATAAATTTCTCAAGCAAAGGAACGAGTGCAAGAGATAGTCTAGAGTCATCAAGATGCTTCTAAGGTCAATACTCCCAATACTGTTCATTATCTTCATAAACCCACTATTCTAGTCTCTGTATTACAAGTATGTAGAAATATGCTTGAACTAAATGCAAACCGTAGAGTAACGAGGATGTCAAAGACAACATTCTGTACTCATACAGCAGAAGCACGAATGGTTTTGCTGCTACTCTTGACAAAGAGTACGCTCTTTCTCTCTATATAGAATTACTTGTCCTTAAACCATATATTTTCTCTCTTTTTCATTGAATGAATTACGAGGAAGCTCGAATATATATAGAAATGTTTTTTTTCTTCTAACTGAATTGTTGTTGATGGTGTTGGGGTTCTTATTTAGAACTCATGCAGGTGTTGTTTTTAATTGCTGGCCAAACAAGAAGGCTTCATACAATTCATTCATGGGGATTCCTTGGACTAGAAGTTGGAAAGGGAGAATCTGAGCATGAGAATATTCCTCCGAATTCACTATGGGGATTCCTTGGATTAGAAGTTGGAAAGGGAGAATATGAGGATGAGAATATTCCTCCGAATTCACTATGGACAAAAGAAAATTTTGGAAAGGATGTTATCATCGGTAACTTACAGGTAGCCCCTTAAAAATAACTCTCTGTACCAAGATGAATTCATTTGGATTATGGCTTTTGGTAACATCAACATCTCTTGATTTCCTTATCCATCCCTCCCACCCAACAGATTGATTAGTCTGGGCAGGAACCCCACCGCTATCTTTTACCCCCCACCCACTATGAATGGGTAGGCTTTCCCGGATAGTTATTGATCCATTGACTACCAGGTTCAACGCAGAAACCATGATTCGTTAGCCCAGACCTTCAAAAATAATCTCAGTCGATATTTTTGATTTATAAAACCTCTCCTTTAGGGGGGCGGTCCAAGGTATAATTATTTTACCTCCACCCGGTATGAATGGGTAGGCTTTCCGGATAGTGATTGATACATGGACTACCAGGTTTAGTGCAGACACCATGATTCGTTAGCCCAGATCTTCAAAAACCTTCTTAGTCGATATTTTTTTTATTTATAAAATCTCTTCCTTAGCGGGGCGGTCCAAGGCATAATTCCCCCTTTTGTGTGTTAAGGGGAATGGCCCGAATCTGCAAGATTTTGTGACACTGTATGGAGCCTATTCGTTCTTGATGGAAGGGGATCTTCCAAAATGGAACACAATTCACTGCAACTCAATGCAACAGGTACAATTTCCTTTACTAAATTTTTATTAGTGTCTAAATTTCGCTTACCTTCTATATTATTCAATGTATGATTAATAATAAATTCAATTATTAGTGTCTAAATTTCGCTTACCTTCTATATTATTCAATGTATGATTAATAATAAATTCAAGAATTTGGAGGTAATCTTTTTATTTATTTACATACAAATGGAAACAAAAGAAGAGAAATGATTTGGATCTCTAACCGTTGGTTCTGTGCACGTCTACCTCAATTGCGTACCTCTCAATGGTATCCCTGGAAATTAATCAATTATTTTTATAACTAAGCCCACTCTCATCTATACAATTTTATAGTACAATACAATCATAATTTTGTTTACCTGAAATGTGTGGGGACGGTCGGCCAGAGGGAAAGATTCTTAATGTCGTCCGACATGAGTGCCAAAGCAGGCAACTCACCCCATTCCAACGTTTGATCATCAACTTTCACGAAAATCTTACCATAGCCCTGACAGGCTCCTCATCGTGGAGCATATTTATGCTTTTCTTCTAATGGAAGGTTGAAGAAATCTTTAGCTACAACCTTTATCTCATCTATTAAAGAATGAGGAATTACGTGATTCACAATCTGTGAAAAAAAATGTATCAATATCAATCCTCCTTATTTATACAAGCCTAATGCTTTACAAATTATTACATCATAACTAATGATAAGCAGAGATCCATTTAACACTTACCCACCTGCTATAGGAAACTACCCACTTGGAAGGCACTGGAAATTACCTGGAAGAAACCCCAATCTTGGCATGGATTGGAAAGCCTCTCCAATTCTTGTTGTCTTTGATCATGTTGTTCGTGCAACATGATCAAATTCTCCATGTCAATACCAGGGATTGCGAACTCATAAGAGAGGAGTAATGAGAACATCAGTCTCTCTTCTTGGGGTCTGATGTAACTTTGAGGAACAAATTCTGCAGCATTTGGGTCGACATGATTTTTGACAAGCTCCTGCACACTCTCTCCATGGGAATATCTTTCCCCCCCGTTTAGATTGACGAAATGGTTCGCATATACAAAGACCATGATAGGAGAGGAAGAATAAAACGTTGCAGAGTCTCCTTATCTCAAAGAAACAAACTATATCACATACATGGAAGAACGCAATTCACTGCAACTCAATGCAAAACAGGTACAGTTTCCTTTACTAAATTTTTATTAGTGTCTAAATTTCCTTTACCTTCTATTTTATTCAATGTATGATTAATAATAAATTCAAGAAATTGCAGGTAATCTATTTATTTATTTACATACAAATGGACAGTAAAGAAGAGAAATGATTTGGATCTCTAACTGTTGGTTCTGGGCATGTCTATTGACTTGGAAGAAAGGATGCAACATGCACTAGATCTATAGGTGTTGGATCCTAGTGTCGATCTCCAACCAGTCACTACAAACCTGGATCAAGAACAACTACATCTAGATTTTTGAGATCATAGAATTCACCCATTTAACATAGAGCCCTCTCTTGAAGGACAATATTGTAGTTCCTCTAAAGACTCTCATATTCAAGCTTGAGAACAACTATGTATTTCTCCATCTCCTTGGTTTTCCACCTCGCTAGTGATTCTAAAACCATACATAGAAATCTGCAGAGCTGTGATTTGTGATTTCTGGATATGGTGTGAGGGCATGCAGATGGGCCACGACTAGCGCTATCGATTTTAGCTCCATGCCATCGACTGGAGTGAAAATCTCCACATTGCAGCTTTCATTGAATCGAATTAGACCAATAATGTAATTTAAATTTACTTATTTTTAAAAATTAATTTTAAAGTTTAACAAATAACTAAATAATATTTCCCTCCACGAGGACTATTTAGTCACATTAATATGTTGGGCCAATTAAAAAAATAGCAATATAGAATTTTTGAAATTAATAAAAAGAATTTTTAATTTTGAAAAAATAAATTAATAAAACATATTCTAAAATATAGTCAAACTTTGGAACTAATTAAGAGTTAATTAGCAAATTGCACCAACGAATGCAACAAAAACGTTGAGGTAATATGCATTCAACGATCGTTGACCACTAAGCTAAAGTTATAGTCCCTAACCAGAAGCAGGGACTAATAACCTCATGACGTAGACTAACTTGAACTATCAATTTTTACATTTCGTTATCCTTTAATCTTACTTTTTAAGTCAAACTATTTCTCTAAATTGACAACACCTTTAGGCATGGTATACGCTTTTACTTCACCTCTTTTTTCTTCGCCTACTTTCAAAGTTATCTAAAACTCATCATCATCTATGGATAGATCTTTGAATTTCTCACAATCAGTAAGGAGTTCTAACAAAAAGTCATCACCCTAAAAAACATTCCATCACGTTATGTTATGAGTATAGAGGGACGATATAGTAACTCAATAGAAAATATGGAAACTTCAAAATATTCTAATGGGGACAATATATCACCCTAAAAAACATTCCATCACGTTATGTTATGAGTATAGAGGGACGATATAGTAACTCAATAGAAAATATGGAAACTTCAAAATATTCTAATGGGGACAATATAGAAGCAATAATAGTTAATGAATCTTCTATGAGTTTTTCATATATTGGGATAAAGGTAGTATTAAATTCCAAAAAACAATTATTATCCTATTTACTTCTTACTAATAATTCCTAATACGTTGGGAATCAAACTTAATGGTATTCTTAGTCTATCTAAGCATAATTTCATAATCACCAAATACATTATTTTTTTCAATTTTCATATCAATGGCATTTTCGAGACCTTGATGTTTCAAAGATAAATCCCTTATGATATGGGTTAGAAGAACACACAGAGCATGCACCCCAAGAACTAACTATATCCAATAGAAGTACTTAAGAATTCATAACTAATCAGCCACTAATGAGTAAAAAGATGACTAAACTGGATCGTAACATTCATCGAATAATCCTTTCACGAATCCCTCCTCCAATATGTTTCTCCAAATATTTATTTGTCAACCTACAAACAAACATAAAGAAGGTTTGAAAGTAGGTAGTTACAACAACTAACTCTCAACTACACTAACTAGGATTAAATATGACAGTTTCAAAATAATCAAATGCATATATATTACAAAATTAATTCAATAACATAAGATTTGGATAGAAAAGAGAATTCTCATTATATTAAAAGCATGAACTCAAATAATGATACAACTTGAAATTGCTTTGGCATTACCTAGAACTAATATCCGGATTCGTCCACCCAAGCCACCGAATATGTCACGTACCTCCTAAATCATCACTCCAAAAAAATCATAGAAAGAGAATGAATCTCTTATTAAATGGGATAGATAAGCAAGGTGTTGGAAATAGGGGTTTCCATAAATGAAGGGGGGATATTAAGAACTTGGGGAATGGGCTTGCAGACTCAACAAAAATTTACTTGCATAATGATGTCTTAATGGATGCCTCTTATCCTCCACCCAATGGAAAGTATTTATACTTCAAAAATTCAATTGGATTATTTATGCATGGGCTATAGGAGGTAATGAACCAGATAAACCCATGAACTCCTCCTAAAAATTCACACTTTTATATTTTTTTCTGCCAAATAAATGCATACACTAGCTATTGAAGGGTAATGGGCATTTACAAAGTTTCATACACACATTTTCATATCATAGGAAGTGTATGAGTAGCTTGAGGGAGTTTTCAAAATGGATCTAAGGAGGAAATTCGGGGAATTAATTCTCCAAGTGAGAAATTGACTTAAGATTTAGGCTAACGAGTCTATGCAATGATGTGGAAAAATATGATATAACAGATCCTCCCTAATGTGTGAGGTCATAAGGGAAGTTGATGGATAAAATACATTATATAATCTAGGAGGAGATTATGTAGTACGTGCAAGCAAAGTTCACCAAACACTAGAGAAAATTTAGAGCTGTAGAATAAATCAAGTATGAGACTGCTCTATTCCCAAGGCAGGCATACCCATGTTGAGGAGTGATGAAAGCATTTCCACCAAATCATGTACACTTCATATCCACAAAATATGTATATAATAATTAATCATGGTGATGAAAAATGAGTACATAGTGGATCCATGTCAAAAGAGATCATAGCCACAAATAGATACAGAATTGATCTATGTCTCAAAATAGGAGGAGAATAAATGGAATCAAAGAGATGAACATATTAATCCTCCTCAAGTACCAATGTCATGTAAAAGAGTGGTATTTTCCAATGTAATTGGAGAATGAGAATAAAATAGGTGATCCTACTAAAGACCCGAGGTCTTCTTGTGAGGGTAGGAGTCTACACCATTAGAATAGATGGGATGATGATGAACATAGTGAGACACCATTTGATTACTAGTCATTGATGTATACCATTAAAAAACACGATACAACCCACTGATAATGATAATGGGATTCAAGGTACCTAGCACATTCTATCAAGTGTGAATGAATGAGTTTATGTCCACGAATTGTAGAATATATCAATGAGGGGAAATTTATGTATTTCGAGTGTCAGCAACAAGGTAAGATGCCACTGATGATTGCAAGCACCGAGTTACAGAAAATAATTTAGATCTCGATCCTAGAGAAAATGAGATAAAGTAAATCGGAAAAGATCCACTAGAAGAAGGGCATTAAGGTATCCCCCATCATCCAACAAAAGGAACAACAGAAGGTCAAATATTTTGAAGAGATGAAATGAAAGATTGGATAGACACAACCGGTTACGTCTCTCGCATGTGCCATATGGAATAGTGCAGAGAAGAGAACCTCTAATAAATGACCAATAACTAAAACAACTTATAGAGGGAAGGAATTCCACCAATGAGGAAAATGGAATCCTAGGTATTGCAAAGATCCCAAAGTGAAAATAGAGGTCTTGACATCAAACACATGGGAAACCACTTAGTTAGAAACCAATGATGGAATTTCATCTATTGAGTGCAAGGTAACCTATCATTGATGAAATTAGACCTAGGGTGCTACTCTAGGTCAAAATATTAGAGCAATGTGTTAGAGATGATATGATTTGAACCCTAATAAGAAGTCAATGGGGACCTTCCATACTAGCGTGAATATAATACATAGATTCTTGTTGATTATGAGAAGTACTTGACATGAGAATTCCAACGTGAAAAGTCAGGAATTATGAGGTGTGGTCGACATAATTTAAAACTTCCCTTGAACAATGTTATCCCCAATATCTAGGGATAACTAGGAGATCATGTCTCGAGGCCTAGAGGTCCTAGACATGGAGTACCGAGAGCACGATTGACTTGAGCATGGTCCTGGAGGACCCACCTTTCTTCTTC
>JASDQU010439521.1:103733-116033 GCA_032191745.1 Picea mariana
AATCATTGAAACCCTAGGGAGCAAGCACACAAGTAGGTCCTTGCTTTATGTCCCCATGATAAAAACTTGTTTAGCCATTTGATTTAGAGGAATATAGCCTAGCCATTGCTACACTAATTCTTCTTTTTCTGAGTTAGATTTGGAATATAAATTGAAGAACGAAGATGTCCTAGGCCTAATTAGGTTTACACCTAGGGTTTTGACCTTTAGGGTTTGAAGAGCCTTGGCCTTACAACACCTTTCAACCCTAGATTTATATTTTGAAGCTAGTCGTTTTTCCAAAGAGTTTTAAGGAAAGAGGGAGGAGCATGAGGCCTAGCTTAAGCTACACCAGAATGAGCCTCCTCCCCTTAGGGTTTTGACTTCATGGCCCTGCCATTGCAGCACCATTAAGCCTAACTCTCCCGTCCTTATATTTAGATCTTCCCAAGCTTATAGCCTTACTCCTTGACTCCATTTACCCTAAGGCACTAGTCTAAACCTACAACGTTGAGTCTATAGTGTGAAAACAACTCTCTCATAACTCTTAAATTGAAACCCTAACTAACCCTAGCGACCTACTAACCTTAACCCTAAGATGACGTCTTGCCTCATTTGAACTCTTGTTTGGCATAAACGTTGTGGCATTGTCATCCATTAATAGACTTTGAAGTATTGGTTATTTTCATTGACCTAATTAGCAAAACGTTCATTTCATAGTCTAGCAAAACTAACCTAGAACAAGCTTGACGTCACCCTCTAGCAAGCATAGTGACGCAACAACATTATATATCTGAGCACATTTATGGTATTTAATGCATTGTGTTAAATCAAGGATTGATATTGAACATTGAATGCTATTATCATTTTGTATTTATTGAAGAAGTAATATTATAAGCCATAGCTTTGATTGCAATCATTGACTTCGTTAATAATTACATTTGTTTATGCTCATATATATTAAAGATAGTCATTAACTTGTGAAGCACTAACCACTGCTTGCACATTTTAGTTTTATTTGTCTTGTCTCACAAAGAGGTTCCCTTTCAGTGGAATACCTTCTCTTTGACTATCTTCTTGGCAGTAATCTGTGAAGGGAAAGCTTATTTTAACCTTTGAGCCTTGAACCCTTGATCCTTTTCCTTCAATACCCCAGATTACTAGGGATGTCTCCCTGAATAGAAAGAGCCCCCGATCAAGGTGACAGTGGGTGGGGGAAGCTCCTGTTACGTCAGTTTGAATCTTGCCTTCAAGCTACTTAACCTATCCTACAAACTGAGTGATAACAAACATAAACATGACAAAAAAGCAACTTGGGTAGCATAGACTCAAGAATGAAGAATGACATAAGTATGTGACATAGGAGGAATCAATAGACTCTCCATAGTGACTCAAAGAATAACCAATTAGAGTAAAGACTCAATGAACAAGGTTCAATTTCTTAAATTTATACTAAAAACCCAATTTTTTGAGACAAGGACTCAAAACTTAGTTCTTTGTTAAAGGGAGACATGACTGTTGCTAGACTGGGAACTTGATTCTTTCCCATCCTCCTTTTTTTTGTTTGATTTCTTTGTCTTTTTCATATTAGAAAGCATGAAAAGGAATAAAATATTTCTATAATACAATGGAGGAAACATGTGTCATGGGAATGTAAAATAGTTCCACGTGCAAGGAACATACCTATTCTCAAAGGAATGAACACATTTAGGATATGGACACTTGGGGGAATGCTTCCTCCAAGGATAAAGGTGTCATGTCACAAAGTAAATAAATGAAAAGGATAGCAATCGAAGATAACACATATGCAATAGGATATACAACAACAAGCTCAAGCTAGGATTAAGATTAACAGTGTACGAGAGAAAATGCAATGTAGTATTACAACTTAACACATAAATATGGGAGCCTCATGGGTATTGGAAAGAAAAATATTGAGAATAAGTTATAAGGTTTCATCACAAAGTCATGGTGAGACTAAATAGGTTTCTTAATCCTATTGGGAACTTCAACATGGGTGCAAAATGGCTAGGAAGGAACTAACTACGGAACCCATGAAAAAGGAAGTCTCTACCACATAAAATATGACACTTGTAATCAACAAAGAAGGTTTCATGTCATAAATCAATGAGGTTGACCCTAAGGAAAAAATATGCAAGAAACAGAAAATGAAAAATGCATGGAGGGAAAAATCTAACCTATATTCCAACTTCTAGGGAATTACTTTTCATAACAGATCAACATGCAAAAAAGATAAGGAAAATGTCTCTAAAGTCCTGTATATATGGAAAAAAAAATCACCTAGAAGTTAATAAAACCCATATTTAAACCTTTGATAAGAACTTGTTTTTTGGAAAAGAAAAATTGAGAACAACAAAAATTACAAGTACAATATGGTACAAAGCATTGCACAACCTTATGGATTATTTGTAGTAATACTCTAGGTAGATCCCATTGCTATGCTCTGGATAAGCATTTCTTAGGTATTCAACTGGTAAAGCTTCCAGATTAGGAAGAAAGAACAATATTCAATGGATGTATTCCCATGAGGTGCCTTCCTTGATCATGTCTTCAAGGATATCCTCATTCGAAGTAAATTTAGCATCCAAGTAATCATGTGAACTAGGACTCAAGGACTCACAAATACAAGGGCTCAAGCTCTCACAAATAGTAAGATCAATTTCAAGAGGAAACTCAAGATCACTTGGGCCAATACAAGAATGTAAGGGATCCCATGGCCGTATTTGATCAACAACCTGATCAATTGCCAAAACCTTTTTTCAAGAATGAAAACATGATTCTAACACTAATACATATGGGTAAAAAATTGTTGAAATATTAAGATGATATGGGTTAAATTAATCCTACTATCGCAAATTAATACAATTTCAATTATTTTTTGGGGGGAAGAAAGGTTGTCTATATATCGACTGCTCTATGAGAATCATCAACATCAGGAAAAGGAGGTCTATTTATAAGTATGATATGATCAACTATAGGCAACAATCCATGTGGAGACTAACTCTCATGAAGAAAAGGTGTAAATACACATTGTATGTATCTGTGAATGAATCAATGTGGACCTTCTGAGGGAGGGGTTTAAACTAACCAAGCATATTACACATCTGTCTCACAGAAGCCTCCTAGAGTTTGAAGAAACTACAACCAATCTTTCTACCTACAAAAATGGGAATGTTTCACTTCAAAATTTGATTGACTTTCCTCTATTTTTCTTTTTGAAAATAGATGAATCTACTCGACAATTTCGTCTCGGTAAAAGAATTGGTTGGTCTCCATTTTATATCATATGATTCGGTGGTTGTACCACAAAATTCAGTGGGTTTTATAACTCTGAGGACTCCATTCAGACATATTTGGAGTAGACCTTGGATAAAATGTTGTCTGAATTGAGGGTTTAGTTATGGGAGCTTTGATACCTGGGGTATCTTGGTGATGAATTTGGTGTAATAGACTGCATATTTTGCTATATTATATGCATCATGGGTTTGGTGTGATATGTGACATGGAAGCAGTGGATCCATAATTATTGTATCCACAAGATGTTTATCTGTTGTCATTGAAGCCTAATACCTACAAGGTGCACATTGACGAGCTCTTTTCTAAGTGGATTTTACTTCCATACACAACAAAAATGGTATGGATTTCTTGTTTAATTTTCTTCTTTTGCTCTTTTTGATTGAACTTGATAGTTTCTCTACGAAACCTAGCAGATTTTCACTCTAGAATCAACATTCCTATTTTTCTAGCTCTCGTTAATTAATCTTTTAGTGTGTAGTGGAGATCCATGATTATTAGGGCTTGGTGAGCTAGGGTTATTGACATTGCAATTTGGGTTGGCAACATTCTGTGATTTAAGGTGACATATCACAAAATTTATATCTAGAATGTATTAGAATTATTAAACCCTCTCGATTCAAACTTATTAGATATAAACTACCTAGACACCTCTGTCAAGCCCTAGAATTTGTGGTGTGGATATAAATTCTCCAAATCAAGTATTGCCACTTTTTTAAGCCACACCTTTAGAACCATTCCAAGAACAATAAAAACTAGTCGTCTAACCATTTTTTTTCTATGAGAGAAGGATCCAAACATGACCGAACAAATTCCTCTAGTGCAGTTAATCACTCTTCAGATCATCAGGAAGAGTTAGTAGATCCAGAAGGGCCTACCTAGAATCGTTGTAGTAACTAAGAAGAGACCAATGTGGTCCCATGAAAATTTGTAGGATGCAACATTGATGAGTCATATCATGAGGAGCATATGGCTCCAAAGATTATATAGACTCATAGGGAGTTAAGCTTCAGAGGGAGAATGGAGACTCAAGGATTTTTAGATTCAGATGGTAGAGAGAGACGTCGTCTAGAACTGATAGACATATGCCATGGGTTAAGAAGGATAGATTGAAGCTTCAGAGGCTTCGAGGAGATATGAAATATTATGGGAAGATTACCTTCCTTCAGTAGACTTTGCTACAATGACCGAGGAGGAATAAAGTCAAAAGGAATGGGATGCATATATTTTCCTTGGTTCTTAGACCAGAAGGAAAGTAAGTGGTGACTTTTAAGTTGATCTACAAGATCAAGCATGTTGCAGATAAATATCCTAGAGATGTACAAATCTTGATTTGTGTCCAGAGGATTCTCCCAGCAAGAGGGAGAAGACTATGACAAGACACTTTCTCCAGTATATTGCTATCAATGAATAGGTAGAAGATATATTGACCAAGCCTCTATTAGGAACAAGCTTGGAGTGGTCAAATGTCTTTTTTCCAGTAGTGAGAAGTCATGTGTTCCCTAGTAGAGGGAAGTGATGAGATCCCCAATAGTGGGATATACTCCAACGTAGTTTGGTACTCCAATTCAGGTTGGTATGTTACCCCAATGTAGGTTGGTACTCCAACCCAGGCTGGTATGCTACCCCAACATAGGATGATACTCCAATGCAGGATGGTATGTTTCCCAGCGCAGTTTGGTAATCCAACGCAAGATGGTATGCTACCCCTATGTAGGTTGGTATGCTACTCAAACGCAGGCTAGTATGTTACCCCAGCATAGGTTGATACTCTAACGTAGGCTGGTATGTTACCCAATATAGGTTGGTACTTCAATGCAAACTAGTATGCTACCCCAACGCAGGTTGGTACTCCAATGCAGGATGGTATGCTACCCCAACGCAAGCTGGTATGCTACCCGAGCTTAGGTTGGTACTCCAATGTAGGTTGGTATGCTACCCTATCGAAGCTTGGTACTCCAACACAGATTGGTATGCTACCCCAGGCTGGTATGCTACTCCAACACAAGATGGTATATTACCCCAACACAGGTTAGTATGCTGCTCCAATGAAGGTTGGTACGCTAATCTAGTGAAAGTGTGCAAAAGTGAAAAAACGGTGATGATGATCGTTCCAAGAGGAATACCTTCCTCGTTAAGAGGGAGTGTTAATTTTTTCAGTCAGATTCTATGTGAGATGACGAGTTACTAGTTATGTATGAACTAGATGACGACCTCTAGTGTCGTAAATGACTCCCATTTAGAGTACCGATCAATAACATTGGAGGTTACTAGCTGGAGGGCCAACTAGTAGTGTTGGAGGTGTTGGCCAGCTAGATGGATAATGTGCGGCTATGATAGTGATACTTGTTACATGATTTGTTTGATCATATGATAACCTGTGTGGATATGGTGATGTGTAGACCGGTCTGCAAGACCATGTGAGTCTTTCCCATGCCATGTGCGATGGATGGATGTGTTTGATGCCACTCCATGAATAACATCTTAGTTAATACCTCCCTAGCTAAGAAGGAATGTTGATGTTTTGGTACTTGCGGGAGGTATTAACCTCCACGTGTAACCTATGACATAGAATAGAATATTTTTGAAGCAAGTGAACCATTAAATAGATGTGTGGAAACCCTAGAAGACAAGTCGGCCTACCAAAATAAATAATATTAGAATATTATCTTCCATAAATAGAAGTCGACTCCACTGGAAAAATATAAACAAAAAATATAATTACAAGAAAGTGAGGTCAGCCCTGCCAAAAAGGTCACTCTACAGATTAATATAAATAAAGGACGCTTTAACTCATTTGTACATTGAGTTAATGTGCAAGTCTTGTGGAGAGCTGCAGTTGCAGCTACAACTACAACTCCAAGGAGGAATAAGGGTGCATGGCCATCTCTTGGTCTTGGTCTCTCTCTTGCTGATATTCTTGCTAAGTATGGCGCAAATTTGAGAGAGAGAGAGTAGTGTAGTTGTAGGTGTTGCAGTTGTGTATGGTACTTTTTTTGTGGATATGGAGACTCTCTCTCTTGTGCACTAACCTTGGAGAAGGAGCACTCTACTTTTCTTGAGTTGTTGTTGCACTTAACAACTAGGGTTTATCTATTGGTTCTGGAGTAGGCTTCCCAAAATTATTCTAAGTAAAGGTTAGTGTGCTCGGGGGTGGCATATGTGAATGCCTATGGTTAGGTGACAATGATGTGACATTGTCTATGGTTAAATGAGCATACCAAAATTTCAAGAGATTAAAGACTTGATTCGTAGGTAAATGACCATATCTCTTCAATAGATTTTTATTATATAAATATGGATTTGCATCTACTATATACTTTAACCATATAATTACAACTCATTTACCAAATGGATAAGTGTTTAAACTCATTACAATAACCCTAGAATTTTGAATATGATCCTACCCTTTGCAGGTTGTCCCCAAGGGTTCGTTGGTTGATTCATTTATCATATCAATCGTAATATTTCATAACTGGAATATGAAAGATTTGGTAGAATAATTTGGTTTTAGATTTTATTTCTTTTCTTATTTTCTATCCCCACGAATATCAAGACGAGATACCATACAGTTGTTGATTTGAAGGGATCCTCCATCCATCAAGTCGTGGTTATACCATGAATTCGAACTACTCTTAGTTAATGTTGACTTCGAGTTTTCTACGGGTAAACCATTATTTATATGAGTTTATATTCAGTACCAGGATGGAAAGAGACACGTATTTGATGTTAATTAAGTTTACTAATAGTTCCCATTCCCATAATATACTCTATACTTTCAAAGAGACGTGAGACAGTTCTTGTTATATGATCCCACATTAACAAGATTACGGGAAAAGAGATTTACATCCCAGTCTGCCAGAAAGAGGGTTTCATTTTCATTTTCTCTTTCATTCATCTCAGCTCATCCCACACTGCGTTTGGTGTAGGAGTATTTATATCGGAAGGTTGATTTTCATTGCCTTTGCACGACTTTGTTCCACTATTATGGGTTCTTAACATTTTATATATATATATATAACTTGCAACTGTGAATAAACAGTGTTTCATGTACAAAGCATCCGAGATTTTGGGTCGAAGGTCTATGTAGTTCGACCTTCCAATCATCTTTTAAGGTAAGGAAATGATCTTTTATTCTTATCATTGATTCAATCCTTTGAACCCAACAAAGCTTGATTCATATTTTTATACAGAAACAACTCGGTAGTCTGGTATGATTTTGATACTTGATAGAGGTTTCTTTCCTTACTTGACGATTAGCGATATTCCATAAAACAATTACTTTCTCCTATTCTTCTCTTTTCCTTCCGTTCTCCTCTTCTTCTTTCTGAAGTTTCTCTTCTTATAACTTTGTTTCTAACTCTTCCTTTTCTCTCTATTTCTACAAGTCCTTTTTTCTTTCTTCTACTTCACAAACCCTTGTTTTAGCCTTTAATTATACTTTAGTAGACTACACTTTTGATTTATTCTGAGCTCCTCCTCTTCTTCTCTTTCATATGCCATCTCCCAATGTGACCTATGTTTTTCATATTGAATCGCCTTTAATTCTACCCATTCTCAATATTCGTGTGTCTAATATCCTAGGTTCTATAGCTTCATGTTCATTGGTGGATAATCCTCTTTGTATCTCTGGTATCTATTTGTCAATGGATAAAGTTTTAAAGACTATCATACAAGGATTTTTTCTTCTTTCTAACACCTCATCCCAATCATGAGCATCTTCAAAAAATAATGATTCTTCCCATTTCTTATAACTATAATGCCACACTACAGACACTAACCCACATTTTTTGGAAACTAACTCCTTGAGATCATGTCTTATAAATTGTCCCATTGAGAACCAATATTTTAAATGACTAGTTTCCTCCTACCTACCATGTTTCAAATCCTTGAAGTAATATACCTGAGACTAAAACTGTAAGGTATAAATATCCTTTTTTTTTACCTCCTTTAGTAATAAAGGATTAAAACCTTACAAAACCATTTGATATGACATTTCTCCCACAACAATTCTATATCATACATATTTTAGCAAAAGATGAGATGTTTCATTGAACCAAAAGTCATTATGTAATTTCGATCCACTTGCATGTACCCATTACGAATACAACATATAAGCTTCCTTACATGATCAATCCTGGTACATTATTCATGGAAAATGATGAAACATAATTGTGCTAATAAATAGTCAAACATTTATGCATATCACTTATTGTACTTATTTTTCCATAGAATATAAAAATACACATGAACAGGTGGTTTCGAAAGGTCTGTGGCACACAGAACATTGATATGGATTTTATGAGCACAACGAATTGAATACATATCTATACTATTACCTAAAAGATACAATGAACACTAATAGAGATACAATAAAACTTGGCTTCTATTCATTAAGAAAATATGTTGAAATTGTAAAATGCATACTGAAACAAGCTTGCTAGAATGGTGGCGGCTTATGTTTGAGAAGAGATGTGACGGTTGCGCTCATTCACAAGAATGCCAAAAACCTAGACATCAAACATGAATGCCAAAAACCTAGACATCAAAAAACCTGACCATAGGATACGAAGTGTCAACAGTCATGTGGGCTCCATTGGGGTAAATTGGTACATCAACTTACTAGGTTCGTATCTTTTGCATATGATCTTTGTTTCAGGCGAACGATAGTGTGTTGGAAAGGTCTATCCGAGGACTACACATTATGTCATCAAAATTTGAATTTTTCTATAGTGTGACTATGCAGGGCCGAGAAAACGTTTTTTAGGGCCTCAAAACGACCCCATAAGTTCAGTTCCCGAAAAACTAGAAAAAAACTGCCAAAATTAAAACTCAAAATTCCAAGATGAAATTTGTATGTGAGCTAGTTGGAATAGGTGGGTGGCCACCAATATCCACCTGGATCAATCCTTCCCCCTTAGGAAGAAATGCTCTCCATTGCATTGAGTTCCCCCATTAGATGAGGAAAGTTCTGTTGAATTATCCCTAGGTGAGCCACTTGCCTTGGTACATGAGCTTCTTTACTTTGACAAACCGATAAAGTCATATATTTTGTTGTTGAGTGCCCTTGACCTTTTTTTCCATGATATGATCAGTGCATGCATGGTCCATGCATTCAGGTTTGAGCTCTATTAGTGTCAACTATTATGCTACTTATGAGGTATCCAATAATGGCGGAAAGTATGGTCGAAGGACATCCACATTAAACACTTGCTGCAATTCAAGGAAGGGGGGAATGTTGAGATCAAAAGAAGTATCACCCACAACCTTGGTGATGGTATAAGGTCCATATTGAAGTGGACGAAGCTTCTTATGGGGCCATGTAAGGTGTTTTTTCTACAAGTGCAACCAAACTTTATCTCCCACCTAAAATGTGTGGCGAACCCGGTGTTGATCATGGCACTGCTTGTACTTAGCATTGGAATTTTACAAAATCCCATGAAACTATTGGCGGATGTGTTGGAACCACTTAATGAACCGAGTATCTTTGTTGGCATTAGCTTTAGCATGGGATGAGTCTACTTGGGTGGATGCAAGGGGTAGTGCAACATCCATCAGATCCAATGGTTGAAATCCCAACCCCACCTGAAAGGGGTTGTGGTCAATTGAGATATGCATGGATATTGTGCAGTTATGATGAACATAGGGAAGACTCTCATACCATGTGCGGGGATGCTTGGAATTGTACATGCGCAGGATATGCACGATCATCCAGTTGATGACCTTGATTTGGCCATCTATCTGGGGTTGGAAGGGAGTGGATTTGGTGAGCTTGGTGTCCAGCAGTGACCATAGGATCGACTAGAATGTGTTGAGGAATCGAATGTCCCAATATGAGATGATGGTTTGTGGTATCCAAAAATGTACCCATACTCATTTGAAGAATATCTTGCCAGTGGCCTCTGTTGTGATGCTCTTCTTGTAGGCGATGAGAATCACCATTTTATAAAAATGATCAACCACCACAAAAACACAATCATTTCCCTTCTTGGTTGATATAAGGCCCAACATTTATTCCATTGAGATGGATTCTCGGGGCCTTTAAGGGGTGTAAATTCCTTATTTCTTAATGGAAGGTTTGGAAATGGCATAGAAAGTGTAGGACCTGATATCCTTGCTGACATCCTGTCAAAGTTTTGGCCAATAGAAATGTTGTTGCAGCATGACCACTGTCTTTTCTACGCCGAAGTGTCCTGCTACCCGACTGTAGTGGGATTCGAAAATTAACTTTGCTCGCTCTCTTGATTGAATAAGAGATGGCCTAAATTGCAAAGAATCCCATCCTGAAGATGGAAATCAATGACAACTATGCTTGTGCCCAACATCTGTTAGATGGAAATGAATTCAGGATATCTCTCATAGATTTGGGGCCATCTGGAGGTATCATGGCCACATGAGTTTAGCACAATGGTGAGTGCTTCAATTGGTGGATAGTTGAGGAAATCATCGACGTAGTTGGTGCTTCATGTTTTATGCTTGATGTTGATATGGAACTGTCGCGAGTATGTGGACCACTTATGATGGTGGTCATTCTGCAATTTTTCCTGAATCTACAAGAACTGCAATGGCTTATGATTAATGTGGATGACCCTATCCTTCTTAAGAATGTAATGCCTTCATTTTCGGAAGGATTACACAATGGAGTAAGTTTATTTTCTTTAATTAGGGTACTTATGAAAAACATATGATAGTGTCTCACTATGATAGGCCACGGGGTGTCTTTGTTGAGTGAGAACTGCACCAACTACATAGTTTGAAGCATTTGTCTCGATCTCAAGGGGTTGTTGTAGGTCGGGCAATGTAAACACAGTGAATTATCAAAAGAAGTGTCTCAAATCATCAAACACTTTCTATTTTGATAGCCCCCATACTAAATTTTCCTTACCACCACCCTTGGTTACTTGGTTGAGGGCCCATGAAATATGAGAGAATCCCAACACGAACCTGTGATAGAAATTGGCAAGGCCTAAAAAGATCTGAAGCTCAGTGAGTGTGGTTGGGGCTATCTAGTCATGAATGACATGGATCTTCGATGGATCCACATGCACCCCATGATCATCAACAATGTAGGCTAGGTACTAGATCCTTCCCATGCCGAAGGATAATTTTTCCAAATTTTCATATAGATTGTGTTGACGCAGAGTGTGCAGAACCTATTCAATATGTTGCAACTATTCTGCCCAATTCTTGTTGTAGATGAGGATGTCATATAGAAACACCACCAAAAACAATTGGTGAAAGGTTGCAAGGTATCATTCATCATCCTCATAAAAAATTTTGGGGCATCAATCATCAACAATGTTGCCTAGGTACTAGACCATGCCCATGTCGAAGGAGAACTTTTCCAAATTTGCATATAGCTTGTGCTGATGTAGAGTGTGCAGAACCCGTTCAATATGTTGCAAGTGTTCCTCTCAATTCTTGTTGTAGACGAGGATGTCATATGGAAACACCACCACAAAATAATTGGTGAAAGGTTGCAAGGCATCATCCAACATCCTCATGAAAGTTGTTGGGGCATTCTTCAAACCAAAGGTCATGACCAACCATTCAAAAATACCTTCTTTGGACTTGAAGGAAATTTTCCATACATTTGTCTACTCTATTAGGAATTGATGGTAGCCATACTTTAGATCATTCTTATTGGCCCATTGCATAGCAGTGCGTCGGGGGTCATATCGATTGAATGCTTGATATGATAGTGTAGTACCCCAGTTGGTGAGGAGAATATTTCTTTATATTCTTCCAAGACCTTATCCACTTACTTCTTCTATGTAGAGAGTATGGTTTTGGAGGACATATATGTGGCTACAACCTTCCTCTCACTTTGAGAGAGAATCATGAACAAGAAAAAATTATCGTTCTAAGAGATGACCTTCTTGCATTTCTTAGGAGAGATCAAGGAATGCCAGTAGATGGGACTACCTCGAGTATCCTGTACAATTTCCTGTCCAAATTAATAATAACACTACGAGGCCTAGACTCATATACAACATGACATTTCCA